>CM053765.1:93368872-93534292 GCA_028658305.1 Pachyuromys duprasi | reverse complement strand
AAAAACTCTAGTGACAATGCATGTTGGAGAGGTTGTGGAGAAAGAGGAACCCTACTCCATTGCTGGTGGGAATGCAAACTTGTACAACCACTCTGGAAATCAATTTGGCGCTATCTTAGACAATTAGGAATAGTGATTCCTTATAATCTATTCTAACAAGATCTCTGCTAAGGATGTTCCTAAACTGGCTATAGGAGGTCCTTGCTAAAGTTAGCAATGGGGTGGGCAATCTGTGTGGAAGCCTGGACAGTGTGACCATTCTGTAAAATCCAGCCAGGGAGCAGCTGGACATCAGAGCCTTTGTGGTATGTGCAAGGTAGCACGACATACAGAGGACAGAGTCTGGGTTCTGGAAGGCCCAAGTTCGATTTCTAGTTCTCCATTAGCCATGTGACTGCTAGGGAGTAATTTTCCTCATTCTTTGGTCATTTATTTAGCAGGAAAAAAAAACACATCACTGCATATAATGGGAAGTGTATAGAACCTCTGAGAAAATGTATCTGAAGGTGCTCTGCAGGCTGGCCAATAAAAACACAGCTGTCAGGAAATCTATCACTTGGGAGACTTCTCAGTCTGACAGGCAGTTAAACACAACTATACACAACATGAAGACAGCCTAGATCAGGCGCTGCTGAGTGCTGCCAAAAACATATTTTTCTTTTCTTTTCTTTTCTTTTTTTTTTTTTTTGAGACAGGGTTTGTCTGTATAGCCTTGGCTATCCTGGACTTGCTTTGTAGACCAGGCTGGCCTTGAACTCACAGAGATCTGACTGCTTCTGCCTCCTGAGTGCTGGGATTACAGGTGTGCACCAGCTACATTTCCTGTTCTTAAGACAAGCAAACCAGATGTATGGGGTTCATTCTCCTTAATGGGCAGGAATGTTCTGGAGCTTCTGAGAGGGTTTCTGCCACGCCCTCTTGAATGTCCGCTGTCCTTTCAACCCAGTCTGCTTTACTCACTCACCTAGTGCCTGAACCATTAGCATTTCAGCTTGTCACTCATGTGCAAAAAGAATCCTGTGTTTGGAAATGAGGTTTGTCAAAGGAGCCAAATGAGGGACAATGTAGGAAGAACTGAACTGGACCCAAGCTATGAAGTCCCACGTTAGTCAGCACCTGGCTGTCACCAACTTACTCCTGCATACCTGACATCTTTGCCCACAGTCATTGATGCAATCACTTTCTTTACTGCCTCCTTCTTCTTCTCTTTTTTGTCACTGTTAAGCTCTGCTTTCAGTTCGAAGATCTCCCCTAAGGAAAGGAAACAGGCATGAACAATCCACTCCGAGTCTGGTAAGATGATTTGTTGAACCAACTTCCTGGATAACCAGGTGGAAGCAGAGAACAGCTTTAGGCCCTTGGCTTCAGGTAGAACAAGTGATAGTGAGGAATGGTGAGGAGAGAAATTAAGGTGATAGAGGCCTGAAGGCCATGTTGGACTGAAAAAAATAGGAACCAAGGTCCTGAAGACCTGCTCAGAGGACAGCAAGCTCTCCTCAGCCCTCTCACTGGCCCTCACCCCCTCAAGGCTGGGGACTGGGACACTGGAGGGTGGGGGTCGAATGAGCTTATGCAGGCTTTTCCTGTTTTCCCAGAACCCTGAGCTCAAACAGCTCGCTCAGGGTTTCACTTCCTCAGTCTGGAGAGGAGAATTCAGCTGTTCTACGAGGGCTGTAGCATGTAATAAATTGTTCTCAAGAACTTGATGATGCAGAAAAAGGAAATGAGGATATGTGGTTGCCCCCACCTCTATCCCATGGAGATAGTCAGGATGTGCTAACAGAGCTTTTCTCTGAGCACAGCAGCATGGTAATTTTTTCCATATCCTTTCTCATTTCATATTCACAACAACCTGCCTTTTCCCCATTTTTACAGATGAGCACAATGGAGGTTGTTCCATAGCAGATGATACAGGCTAAGACTGAAAACCAGGTTTGTTCCCTTTAAAGCCCGTGCTCTACAGAAATCCCTTTGCTTCGTTGTCCCTGCCACGGACAACCATTTGCCTCTCTGACCCCATTTTCTTGCATGTTCCTCTCTCTGGACTGGGCAATGAATTCCCTCCCTTACTCTCAGCTGTGAAATGTCCATCTCAGTGGCTGGCACTCTATTCTGTATAAAGGACAGCTGCTGACCTGATATTAATTAGCCACATGAAGAATTCTAATCTTAGGTTCTTTTTCAAGTCATGTGGGGGTGGGGTGACATGGGACTGTTATGTGGGGGAAAGTGATACAAAAGTTCTAAATAGATTCATAATGAGAAAAAAGAAAATAAGTTTGTTTTTGCTTTTTTTAAATCATTATCACAGAAAGAAAGTAAACAGTTGATTAAGAACAATGGCCTGAGCAAGGTCACACTAAGGACACTGCTTGACGGGGCCAGGAATAATCTGTAGATCCCATGGTTCAAATTTATGAAGGAACTACACGTGACATCTGGATCCAGAAGACAATGGCAACCTTGACCCTGTACTCCTCCACAAAAATGTCACCACTTTACTCAAAGCATGGAGGGCAGTCAAATCAGCCCCAAGAAAGCTGGTAAGGTAAGCTCAGGGCAGGCTGCTTCTGAGATGCCTCCTTTTTCCAGCAGGCCCCAAATGCAGCCAGTAAGCCTCGCTCCTGAATCACATACAAGGAAAGCAATGGTCTCAACCCAAGACCATAACCCCAGGCTCCGGTGCTGCTGTTGATCTCAGCAGAGTTGTGATCCTGGTCTCCCTAACTCCCTTCAGTCCTTTATTATAATCTGCCTTGGATCTTCCCTCACCCAAAAAATAGTCAGGAGCCAGGCAGTGGTGGCACACGCCTTTAATCCTAGCATTTGGGAGGCAGAGGCAGATCTCTGAGTTTGAGGCCAGCCTGGTCTAACAGAGTGAGTTCCAGGACAGCCAGGAGAAACCTTGCCTTGAAAAACCAAACATCCAAAAGCAAACAAATAAAAATGGTCAGATTAGACTTGAATCTAGATATCTCTATATTAGTTGTCTCTCAATCTCTCATTCACAGTCAGGGGGACCCATGACAGGTCTTCAGTAAGGCAGGTTAAGCTTGAACTTGCTGTGTATCTAAGCGTGGCCTTTAACCCCTGATCTTTCTGACTTTGCCTCTGAACAGCTTTTTGGACCGTCATTCACCAACATAGCAGGGAGCAGAAGACCTGGGGTCCATGGTGAGACATACAGTACCTTTCTTGGTTGTTGTGAAGTATTTTGAGTCAGTCATTTTGGTCCTTTATCTGTGGCACGACTCTGCAAGACAAGAAGAGGGTGGATCTGTGTTCTATTCTATTTCAGTTAGGGTGTGCACAGGGAGGAAGGGAGGGATTCAGAACATACCACGCAGGGGAAGATAACTGTTTATCTCTTTTACCAGGCAAGTAAACTGTTAGCTCATGGTGGGTCTTACTTTGGAGGACAACTGGGATGATCTATCAGTGTTTTGACTGTCTATATCTTTTGACCCAAAAAGTTTCTTTCTAGGAATCTCTCCCACAGAGCAGGAGCCTGAGATCATCTGGCTTTTTTCATTCTTATTATCTATAACCACACTACTGGGAAAGACTTCATGGCTGTCAGTAAGCAGACAGTTACAGTAACTATAGACTAAACCATGGACTAGAAATAAGAAGCACTTGACAGTCAGTCATAGGGCCCCTCATTCATTCTGGTCAGCATGTTCTAAATATCTACTCAGCCGTCGGGCTCAGCTCACTAAAGTTCAGCAGGTCCCATCACCTCATGTAAGAAGTGAGAAAGGGGGGCTGGAGAGATGGTTCAGGAGTTTAGAGTACTCACTGCTTTTGCATAGGACCCCAGATTTGGTTCCTAGCACCCACACAGTAGTTCACAGCCACCTATACTACAGTTTCAGGGGATCCAAACACGCTCTTTTGGCCTTCAAAGACACTGCACATATATGGTACACATACATACACTCACTTGGGTTCACACATGGCCACAAAATAAATAAATATGTATTTTAAAATTTTTATCATGTGTACTAATATTTGCCTGCATGTACATCCATGTACCACATGTGTCCCTGGTACCTGTGAAAGGAAGAAGACATCAGATCCCTTGGGACTGCAGTTGCAGACAGTTGTGAGTCACATGTAGGTGCTGAGAATTAAACTTGGTCCTTTGGAAGAACACCTCGTGCTCTTAACTGCCGAGCCACCTCTCTAGCCCCTAAATAAATAAATCTTAAAAAACCAAGATGTGGGTGTGCGTGGGTGTGTTTGGGGTGGGTTCTTCTTTTCACAACTTCCATCAAATTATCTCTGGAAGGCTGGAGTTTGGCACACTGTGACTGCAGCATTTCTCAATGGCCAGGTTTTTTGGTCTTTGTTTTGTTTTGTTTTTTAATATAGCATCTCTGAAGATATTACCCAGCACAAAACTCATAGTGCAAAGCACTGTTGAAGTCAGGAGGTCAAAGGAAGTACTGAAGCTCCCACAAGTATGTACTGAATATCTCCTCTGTACTTCAACAATTCCTCTCGATCAGCAGATGAAAGCTTAAAAGGGAAGTGGGAGAGACACTGGTGAGATGGCTCAGCAGGGAAAAGCACTTTGCCAAGAAAATCTGACCACAGTTCAGTCACTGGGATTTACAGTGGACAGAAAGAACTGGTTCCTCAACACTGACCTGGTCTCAACATGTGCATCCTCCCTTTCTCTGTCTTTCTCTGTGTCTCCTGCCACAGACACAAAAGCACATGAACTAAAATAACTTTTAAGAAAGCAGCTAATAAGCAGGGCATGGCAGCACATGTCTACAGTCCCAGTTCTAGAAGGTAGAGGCAGAAGGATCATGGGTTTAAGGTCAGCCTGAGCTACTAAAGGTTATGGTACATTTACACAATGGAATACTACTCAGCAATTAAAAATAAGGGAATCGTGAAATTTGCAGGTAAATGGTGGGAACTGGAAAAGATCATCCTGAGTGAGGTATTCCAGAAGCAGAAAGACACACATGGTATATACTCACTTATAAGTGGATATTAGACATATAATATAGGCTAAACATACTAAAATCTGTACACCTAAAGAAGCTAAGCAAGAAGGAGGACCCTGATCAATCCTCACTCAGAAAGGCAAATGGGACAGACATCAGAAGAGGGAGAAAATAGGCAACAGGACAGAAGCCTACCACAGAGGGCCTCTGAAAGATTCTAGCCAGAAAGTATCAAAGCAGATGCTGAGACTCATAGCCAAACTCTGGGCAGAGTGCAGGGAATCTTATGAAAGAAGGGGGAGATAAAAGACCTGGAGGGGACAGGAGCTCCACACGCAGAGCAACAGATCCAAAAAATCTGGGCACAGGGGTCTTTTCCAAGACTGATACTCCAACCAAGGACCATGCATAGAGATAACCTGGAACCCCTGCACAGATGTAGACCATGGCAGCTCACTCTCCAAGTGGGTTCCCTAGTAATGGAAACAGGGACTGTCTCTGACATGAGCTCAGTGGCTGACTCTTTGATCACCTCCCCCTAATAGGGGAACAGCCTTACCAGGCCACAGAGGAAGACAATGCAGCTGGTCCTGATAAGACCTGCCTGATAGGCTAGGGTCAGTAGACTTGAGGAGGGGCATGAGAGGAGATGAGGGAAGAAGGATGGGATTGGGAGGGGATGAGGGATGGGGCTACAGCTGGGATACAAAGTGAATAAACTGTAATTTATAAATAAATAAATAAATTAATTAATTAAAAAACAAAGAGGGGGGTCAAAGTTGCTGGATAGCAGCAACTTCTGGGAACTGCTCTGAGTTTTAATAAGAAGTAATCATTTATTGGCGCCTCTACTAAAATTAGAGGTTTATAGGGCCAGGGAGATAGCTTGGTGGTCAACGTGCTTAGCAATTAAGTGTGAAGCCCAGAGTGCTCAGAACTCAGGCAAATGAGGGCAGGTATTGCAGCCTGCCTATAATTCCAGTCCAAAGGTGAAATCTCCAGACCACGCAGTGCAAGACTCAGCCATTCTGTTAAGCTCTGAGTTTGATGAATAAGGTGAAGAACAATCACAGATAATTCTGGACATCATGCAACCATACGTACTCTGACACATATGTAAAACCACGCACATGTGAAAACTGGAATAATACAGGTATTATTTCATCCAGTCCTATCAAAGGGCTATAGCCTTCTCCTTTCCCATTTAAAGAGGGGCTCAAGGATGCTGAGTAACCTGCTCAAGGTCACAGCGTGCAGGCAGCTGGGTAGAAACATCTTAATTCTACCTAAGCTCAGGGCATATGCTCTCTCAAGGAATTCTTCCCCATATGAGAGGAAGGACAGGGATCTATCAGCACTAAGAACATATGATCAAAGGGGAACTTGCTAATCTACCTGTAGTTTTTCATGGTAGAGAAAAACCACATACCTGCTAGGTGTGGTGGTGGCACCCAAGAAGCTAAGGCACAAAGTTCGTAAAGTAATCCAGACTGGGCTACAGAATGAGACCCTGCCTCAAAAACAAAAGCAAGCCTGGCACGGTAGAACATACCTTGGGAGGCAGAACAAGGAGGACCTCTGAGTTCAGGTGACACCTGGTCTACAGAGTGACTTCTAGGACAGCTACGGCTACACAGAGAAACCTTTTCTCAACCCCGTCTCAACAAAAACAAATAAATCCCCAAAGAAAATTCCATACAGCTTTAAAAGAAGGAAGGGACAAAAGAAGGAAGGAAGGAAGGAAGGAAGGAAGGAAGGAAGGAAGGAAGGAAGGAAGGAAGGAAGGAAGGAAGGAAGGAAAAAGAAACTTGAGCTTGGTGAGCTAATAGCTCAAGCCTGACAACCTGAGTTCAATCTCCAGCCCCACATATTGGCAGAGCCAACTCTTAAGAAGTTATCCTTTGATCTCCACAGGTGCAGGTGCATAAACACAAAAGAGAGAAAGAGAGAGAGAGAGGAAGGCAGGAAGGGGGGCAGGAAAGACATCTGCATGGAGCAAAGTCACTTCATTTTGTCCATTGTTGCCTCAATGGAAGGGACTCAAACATGTAGCCCTAAATATAACCTTTGTATTTCCTACTAAGGGGAGGCAAAATGAAGGGCCGTGATGTCACCAATGTTAGCCACACAGTGTCTTTCCAGCCCGACTGTATTTTTTCATGTTTAGTTTGTATTGTGACTGCACTGGAGCTGTTTTCAGTCACCAATGGAACACTAGCATGGGTTATCTCAGGTTCTTTAAGTCCTTATGGATGTCATAGAACAGCAGGGATCATCCTGTGGGTTGTGACCCCTTTGGCAAAAAATATTTACATTACGATTCACAACAGTAGCTAAATTAGTTCTGAAGCAGCAATGAAAATGATTTTATGGTTGGGGTCAGCATACATGAGGAGCTGTATTAAAGGGCTGCAGCATTAGGAAGGCTGGGAACCCTAAAATAAAAGAACAGAGGCTTCTCTAGCAACAGTGTAAAGAAAAAAACCACACAATTCCTATTTTCTTTTGCAAAGTTCAGAAAGAATTAAGGCCTTTTCATCCTGGAGCTGCAGGGGGAAAGGAGAAGAGATGCCAGGTCCAGTGATGTAAGCCTTGCACGGTGCTTCAGAAAAGCTCCAAGTGCCACAGTGGAGCCTCTGCTTTGCTGGTCCCCACAGCATAAGCCAGAGCTGGAAACAAGCCATAAAGGAGGGGCATGTGGGCTTGCCTCACAGCTGTCATGGTCCACCTTCAGGCCCTGTAGGGCTCTGCATAAGATCGGCGTTCAATTGACAGTTCTTCAAAGGAACATAAAGGAATCCCAGGGGCACTTGTTCACTGACAGCGCAGTTATATAATGTCATGCATTCATTATCAGTAGTAATTTATTTATACTAAATATGTTCTTTTGCACATGCACACAGTCACTTTTTTCAGAATGTTAATAATGAGGTGAAAAAGATAATGGAGTTTTCTGCTGTATCATGAAGGGCTACATGGTTTAAGAAATCAGATTTGAGAGCATAACCACCTAAAACCTATAAAACAGGAGAGTCCTTGTTTCTTGCTGAATCTAAGAGAATGATTAAGGCTGCAACCCATAGAGCTACCGAATGTAACATCCAAACCCCTCCAACATTAAATCTAGAAGGAAATAGGACCTGGAGGTGCATGCCTGCAGCCCAGCACTTGGGAGGCCACAAAAGGATGAAAGCAGAGTGCACAGTAGGACTGCTGCTGCGGCGGCGGCTGCTTCTCTCTCTGTTTTTTTTGTTTGTTTGTTTGTTTGTTTTTTGACTTTCGAGACAGGGTTTTGCTGTGTAGCCTTGGTTGTCCTGCACTCGCTTCATAGACTAGGCTGGCCTCGAACTCACAGAGATCCGCCTGCCTCTGCCTCCCTGAGTGCTAGGATTCCAGGCATGCACCACCACACCTGGCTGTCAGATTGCTTCTTAAAACAACAACCTAACAAACCACCTGTAAAAAGTACAACTGGAAAAAACCAAAACACCAACAACTACCTCCGATATCCAACCTTAGTCTGCTGGAAGTGTTTTTCTTCTTCAGTGGAGGAGGCTGTCAAGAGACTTTCCCTCCTCTGCATGCAGCTTATCCCCCAGGAGCCCTCAACTACCAAGACAAAAACCTGCCAGGGACAGATCTGGTGTCCCACGCAACTGACCAGGAGAGAAAGGGGCAGGAAAGCTTCTCTTTTTGTAGGCAGACAGATAGACAAGACAAGACAAGGCAGAAGATGAGCACAGCCTATACTCGCAGCAGCTCAGAAGGCAGGGACTACTCGAGCCCAAGAGTTTGGGGCCAGCCTGGCAAACCAGCAGTCTGCAAACAAGCTTTGGACACATCTTTCCTTCTTTCTTTTAATCTTTTTTCATAGCGTAACAACCACTCACAAAATTGAGCTGGCCCTAATATGCTAATTTCTGTAGCATCTATTTTGCAGATCCCTCTGCAGAAGACCCACTGGGATAGATGATAAGGAATTGTGTTCCTCCAAATCTGATCATGTCCAGAAATTAAAGAAGGAAAGGTATCCTGAGGAAAGTGCGAATGATTTGGAAAGCTGCCCAAATGCCCAGGCTAAAAATAAAGACAGCCCTACTCCACTGTGAAAGCAAGTGCCCACAGCTTGAAGATCTGCTGTAGGGCATGCGCCCTAGTGCCCGCTCTTTAATGACCTTCCTCATACCAGTGCCACATCTTGCATTTAGTTGTCTCTTAGATGTCAGTGTAGGAGAGATCTTGCATTCTCTCTGAAGAAATGAAAAAAAAAAAAAAAACCAACAAGAACAAACGACAAAACAAAACAAAAAACAGTTTAGCACTGAAAGCACTTGCACTTACAGAAACCATGGGAAAGTGGCACATTTCTCACCTGCCAGCTGTGGCCTGCATCACACCCTCTCACATGAGGTCAAAAGCGCTAAGACCGTGTCCTCTGAAGCACCTGACTAAGTACATGAGCCACATTCAAAAGTAAGTGACAGAGGCAGGTGGATCTCTGAGTTTGAAGCCAGCTTGGTCTACAAAGTAAGTCTAGGACAGCCAGGGCTGCACAGGGAAACCCTGCCTCGGAAAACAAAAACAAAAGGAAGTGAGCAATTTAGGCAAGAAAACGTATAAAGGCTTAGATTCTATCTTTGTGAGTGGCAAGAAACATTTTTTTAAAAAGATTTACTTATTCATTATGTATACAGTATTCTGCCTGCATATGTGCTAGCAAACCAGAAGGGGGCACCAGATCTCATTACAGATGGTTGTGAGCCACCACGTGGGTCCTGGGAATTGAACTCAGGATCTCTGAAAGAGCAGCCAGTGCTCTTAACCACTGAGCCATCTCTCCAGCCTGGCAAGAAACACTTTTAAAAGAAGTAGTTACATTGCATATGGTGGCTCACACTCACGACACTCAGCAAATAGAGGTAGGAGGACTGCCATGAGTCTGAAGCCTGGATTACACAGTCAGACTCCGGCTCAAACAAATAAACAGACAAGGCAGTAATTTGGTAACAGAAACCACTCTGGTGAAGAGAGACAGCATTTGGGGCTGGAATCCCCTCAACATCAGCATTTCCGAGCCAATAAATACCTTGAGGGGAGGCCACTCCTAGGAAAAGCGGCTTGTCCCCCGGAGCCACTGCCGCCTCCAGCAAGCCATCCTGAGACTCTCAACGGCACACCTCACAGCAAACTCTTACTAACTCACTTTAAAACAAGCAAACATTTTTTATATTTATATATTGTTGTGGGGTGTCTGTGGAGATCAGAGGGCAAGTGCGGGGGAACTGGTTGTCGTCTTGTACCATGTGGATTCCAGGGACAGAGCTCAGATCGTCAGGCTTGTTAACAACAGTCTTTACCTATCAAGCCGTCTCCACGGCACTAACCTCACTTTTTATGACTTAAAGAACCCAAATACTAAAAGCTGAAAAGCAAGTTTCCCTTAAGGTCTGCAAGATAATTAGGCAGCCCTTGCTGAGCACCACTGACACACTGGTCATGGAGATGGGGGTCAAGAATGAAAACTTAAGACCAAAGGATAGAAGCAGCCCAATCAAAAATCCATCTCATGGCCTGCTCTTTAACCACCTCCCCCTGAGGGGGAGCAGCCTTACCAGGCCACAGAGGAAGACAATGCAGCCAGTCCTGATGAGACCTGATAGACTAGGGTCAGAAGGAAGGAAAAGAAGACTTCCCCTATCAGTGGACTTGGGGAGGGACATGCGTACAGAAGGGGGAGGAAGGGAGGGACTGGAATGGGAGGAGGGAGGGAACTGCAGGGGGGATAAAAAGTGAATAAAGTGTAATTAATAAAGAATCAAAAAAATTTAAAAAATCCATCTCATAAAAATGCTCCTAGCTAGACTAGCAAGATGGCTCTGTGGATAAAGGCACCCTGAGTTTGATCACCAGAGCCCACGTAAAAGTAGATGGAAGAACTGACTACATACATACACACACACACACCATGGCACACATGCACACACAAATAAATAAAGTTAGGATTAGGCTTAAAGTCCTCAACACTTTTCAAATATTTTGTCTTCATATAATTTATCGAAATTTAAAAACCAAAAATATAAACTATCTGTTTTAAGCTAATAAAATAAATTTAAATCTAAGGAAATTTTTAAATGAACAACTTTTCTCCAATGACTCAAAATTGTTTATAGTAATGTGTGTGAGAGGGAGAGACTATGTAGCCCTGGCAGGCCTGCTTCTACCTCCTGAGTGCTGGTATTAGAGGTATTAGCAGCTGCCAGGCCAAGCTGCTAATAACTTTACTTATGTCTTAGATTTTTCAGGTTTATTTAATGTGTATAAGTGTTTTGCTTGCATGTATGTATGTGTACCACATGAGTGCCTAGTGCTGAATAGATCAGAAGACAGTGACAGATTCCATAAAACTGTTGTTATTGATGGTTATTAGCCATCATGTGGGTGCCAGGAATTGAACCTAGGTCCTCTGCAAGAGCAACAGGTGCTTTTAACTGCTGAGCCATCTCTCCAATTCTTTGTAAAAGAAACTTTTATTCACCTGCTTTCATTGTCGTCTCCGAGGATTACTGACTCTGTTAACCCAGGCCCACTCCTGGAAGCTTCTAGCCTCCATACAATCTAACCCAGGCCTAGAATGTTTTCAGCCTCTGAGACTTACTGCTGAATGAGCTCACTCTTTCTTGTTCTTTCTAGGCTCTGGCTGGCTGGTTCAGCTCAGCTGCTCCGGCTCACACTCCTCTCCCAGCTGACGTGTTCACACTCACCCCAGCACTCTTTTCTAATCCTCTGGCTCCTCCTGTCCTCTCCTGTCTAGCCTGTTCTCTCATTAACCTCTCTGTAAAACTCTCCCAGTGAAACTGTCTCCTCGCTCCCTCATTCTCGTGTTACTTCCCTTTCCCTTCTGCTCTCATGAGAGTTGGGCGTATCCTATTCTGTCAAATCTTTCTTTGATTCTTCACTTTTTCTGCCTCTCAATTAGACATAACTTTCAAACATGGGTGCTTCCTTTTACAAACTTAAAATTTTACCTTCATTGTTTGGGATTAAAAGCATGTACCACCATGCCTAGACCTAAGCTTTTCTTAAAAAAAAAAAAAAAAAGATTTATTTATTTATACATGCATGTGTGCCTGCATGACAGAAGAGAGCGTCAGATCCCATTACAGATGGTTGTCAGCCACCATGTGGTTGCTGGGAATTGAACTCAGGACCTCTGGAAGAGCAGACAGTGCTCTTAACCACTGTGCCATCTCTCCAGTGCCAACCTAAGCTTTTCTTTACCTGACACTTGCTCTATACCAGGCTGGCCTTGAACTCAGATCTGCCTGCCTCTGTCTCCTGGATTAAAGATGTGTTTATATTTCAGCCGGATCACACAGACCTAAAAGGTCTTTAAATGTGATCTCTTGCCAGATTAGCCATGTTCTGAATTTAAATTCCTCTACAGTTCTTATTAATAGCAACTTTAAAATTAAACTGTTTGTGTAGTTAGTGCAGGCACACTCATACCTCAGCACATGTATGGAGGTCAAGGGTCTACCGTAAGTACCAATTCCTGCCTTTTATCTTATTCCCTGTGGTATACCCCAGTTCTCAGGGAATCTCCTTTTTCCACCTCCCACCTTGCCAAGGGAGTGTGGGACTACAGACACATATACCATATCCTGGGGATCTGAACTCAGGTCCTCATACTAGTATGGAAAGAGCTTTACCCACTCAATCATTTCCCCAGCCTAACAGTAACTTTAAACTTTTATTTTGTGTGAGTGTTCTGACTACTTCTATCTATGTGCACACAAGTGTGCCCTGAACCCTTGGAACTGGAGTTATAGATGGTTAGAAACCACCATGTCAGTGCTAGGTTTCAAACCCAGGTCCTCTGGAGCAGCAACGTGTTCTTAATTTCTGAGCCACCTCTCTAACTCCCACAATAGCAACTTTTTAAAGAAGTTAACCTCATTTTTAAAAAAATAATACTTATGGTGTGTACATGCATGCATGCACACACACACGCGCACACACACACACACACACACACACACACACACCTATGTCCTAACATGGATGTAAGTCGTAAGGCAGAGGACAACTTGCAGAATTAGATTCTCTCCTCCTACCAGGTGGGTCCCAGACATAGAACTCAGGTGTATCAGGCTTGGCAGCAAGTGCCTTTACCTCCTGAGCCACTGTGCTGGCCCCTATTGCATTTCCATGTTTTAAAATGGGGAGATCACCACCTGCTGATCTACATACCTCATACATTTCTTCTAACAGGGGGCAGCATGAGAATGAAAACTAAGTGACAAGACCAAATGTACACAAAAGCTAAGAAGTTCCTCAATGGTACAGCATGTATTGAGCATGCATGAAACGCTGGATTTGATCAACAGCATCAAACAAAAAAATACCCACAACCAAACAGAATAAATGTAAACACCTTAAGCATCATGGGATATCATTTAGATAAAGTTGTAGAGTAGTAAAAGCAAAACTAAGCTATGGTAGTAGAAATCAGGTCAGAGGGCACTGGCTACAAGGGGGCTGAAAGCTCCGTGCATGTGACAAAGATGATCTGTGTCCTGATGAATATTCTGGCCACACTGTGCATCTAGGAGCTGAGGATGTCACTTGATGTGAATCATACAAACATTAAAAACAATTTCTTAATAGGATGTAATGGCACAACCTTTAAGCCCAGCATTTGGGAGGAAAAGGCAGAAGATCTCTTTTAGTTTGGGGCAACCTGATCCACAAAGCAAATTCTAGGCCAACACTACAAAAGACCCAATAACCAAAAAGGAAGAGAGAAAGAAAAGAAAAAGAGAGAAGAATATTTTGGGCCAGTAAGATGCCTCATCACGTAAACATACTTGTAAACCAGGTTTGACAATCTTAGTTCCATCTCTGAACCCCATAAAGGGACAGAACTGACTTGCGCAGGTTGTTCTCTGACATCTATGCATGAACTGTATTTAAAAAAAAATCAAGAAAAAGCATGGTAGCCCACACATTTCCCAGCACTTGGGAGGCAGAAGCAGGCAGATCTCTGTGAGTTAGAGGCCAACCTGGTCTATAGAGGGAGCTCCAAGGCTATACAGAGAGCTGTCTTAAAAAAAAAAAACAAAAGCAAAAAACCAAACAAAACCCAAACGACCACCAAACAGTAAAACCCAAAGTTAGAGAGAAAAAGGTAGAATGAATTAAAATCCAGAAGAAGAAAAGCCTTTCTGTGTGATATAGGGTCCAATTACAAAAAGTCAGTTTTCCTGCATAACATAAATTTAAAAAAAAAGGCAAATTACAAAATCACAAAAAGCGTCATTACATTGATGACAAAGGCAAAATCATTTCCATAATATAGCAAAATCCAGAACTGCAGCAGACACTGAGACACATGGGACCCAGCCCCAGGGAGACAAGATGATGGAGAACTTGAGGCCAGCCTAGAGTTACGTACAAAGGCCTTGTCACAATACAAACAAACAAAACCCACCAATACAAAGAGAAGAATAGAGGATATATGTAGACAGTTTATGAAATATAAAACATTCATGTCAAATCATAATAGAAGAGACAAAGAAACTGAAGTTACAACAAAATACTATTGATCAGCTACTGGACTGATGAAGACCCAAAAGTCTGATAAAGTTCCATTTTGGTACAAATGTAGAAAATAAGGACTCTTACTTGATGTCAACAAAAGACTAACTTGTCTTATACAACTCTTACAGTAGTTTGGCAGTAGCTTTCAAAACTGCAAATTATTCTTTGGCCTAGTAATTGGACTTCCAGAACTTTCTATATAAAAACAAAGTTATTTACTTAGCAACCTTTGTAACGGCAAAATGCTGTGGATACTTTAACTCACAGAGATCCACCTGCCTCTGTGTCCTGAGTTCTGGGATTAAAAGAATGCTGCACTATCCCCAGATACACATGTTTTGTTTTGTTTTTAAGTTTTTTTGTGCATGCCTCCATGTATGTCTGTGCACCTTTTGTATGCCTGGTGCCTGCAGGGGCCAGAAGAGGGCATGGGGTCCCCTGGAACTGGAATTACAAATGGTTATGACCACACTGTGGGACCTGAGTCCTCTGGAAGAGCAGCCAGATGACTTAACCACAAACTCATTTCTCCAGCCCAACATGCCTTTAACTTAACTACCCAAGACAGTCAATAAAAAAGTAAGATGCAAAGTATACAAAGTATGCTAGTATCGATATTTTGAATGAATATTAATAAAATTCAAGTATCTTGTAAGTTTGCAAATGCATCCACAAAAAAATTCTCAGTGGTTCCTTCCAGAAAGGGAACTGGCTGCCGGGAAAGAGGTGTGAGATGACTCATTTACCCTCTGACATAACTTGGAAGCTCTGTGCTGTGAGCACCCATTACCTGTTTAAACATAAAGCAGCTTAGATGGATTTGTGCGTTCATCCCAAAGAGTAGTTCCATCAATATGCTCATTCTGTAGCCTCAGCTTTAACTCTTCTTCCCCACAGAGCTTCCTTCCTCTGTAGCCAGAGGGACACAGGCCTCCCAGCATCAGACTCGCTCCTCTCTCCAACCTCTCCAGAGCAGCCTTCATACCTCTAATTTGGGATCTGTTCTGTTTAATGCTGTCAACCCAGTGACTGGCACTGTGCCTGGCACATTCCAGGAGCTCACCAAATACTGGCTGGCTCAATGAATGAAGAGGCAGGTTCCCAAGGAAGCTACAAAACCAAGGACTCACAACAAATCAAACTCTGTGACAAGCACCAGACAAACCAGGAACAGAAGGCTCTGCAGTTAACTTTCAACAAATACAGCAAGGCTGAGCCAAAGCCAGGATGACTGTCAGAAATCTGGCTTCACTACAAACAGCTGTGTGGCTTTGGGAGCAGAACTGACTCTGGCCTTATATTTTCCAATTGTCAGGAGCTTCAGACCCCTTTTAAACAGTGTGCCAACAGATGAAAGTGGAACTTCGATGATAGAAGGAACGCTGGGGGCCTAGATCCTGCCTCATCCAACTATGCCCTTCATTTCCCTCCTCACCTGCCCCCCCGCCCGGGAGGGCAGCCCACAGTTCAAAGCACAGTTTGAAAACCAGATAACAGACTCCTCCCACATTTCAATGTTCGGATTTGCTACTCAATGAAGAAGCCATTTCCCCATCAATAGGCGTTCTTCTGGTGTCAAATAAAAGAAAGCAGAGTGTGATCGCTGCAAACACAGAAGATGTTTCTAAGAGTTTGACAAAAGAGGGGAAAAGTCAGCAAGCAGCCAGGCACAGCCAGCAAACCTTGTTAGTTTTTCCATGTATTTAGGGTTTTTTTTTACATTTCTTTGTCTATCTGGGGTGGGGAATGTGTGTGCACAGCTTGAGTGTGGCAGTGAGAGGACAACTTGTGGGAGTTGGTTCTCTTCTTCCACCATGTGGACGACAGGAACCGAACTCAGTTCATGAGGCTTGGTGGCAAATGCCTTTACCATCTCACAGGTGCTGCTTGGATTTTTGAGACAGGATGACCCGTTTTTTTGTCAGCTTGACACATGCCTAGTCATATCTGGGAAGAGGAGATCTGAAGAAAATGCCTTTTCCCAGACTGCCTGTAGGCAAGTCTGTAGGGCATCTTCCTGAATAGTGATTGGTGCAGGAGGGCCCACCACACTACGGGTGGCACCACCCCTGGGCAGGTAGTCCTGGGTGTGAAAGAAAGCAGGCTGTGCAAGGCAGTAAGCAGTGTTCCTCTGTGGCTGCTATTCCAGCTCCTGCCCTTATTTCCTTTACAACGGATTGTGATGTGGAACTGGAAACTGAAATAAAACCTTTTCTTCCCAAGCTGCTTCTGGTCATAGTAGGTATTTTGTTGTTGTTGTTGTTTGTTTTTTGGTTTTTGTGTTTGTTTTAATTTATTTATTATGTGTACAGTGTTCTGACTGTATGTTTACCTGCACACCAGAAGAGGGCACCAGGTCTCATTATAGATGGTTGTGAGCCACCATGTGGTTGCCAGGAATTGAACTCAGGACCTTTGGAAGAACGGCCAGTGCTCTTAACCTCTGAGCCATCGCTCCAATCCTGGTCAGAGTGTTTTATCACAGCAACAGAAAGATAACTAAGACATAGGACTTCATTATGTAGGCCAGGCTAGCCTCAAACTCATGATCCTCTTGCTTCAGCTGGGTGATAAGATGACAGGTATGCACCACTGTGCTGAGTTTATTAAATCTTCAGTAGGAAGGAAAACCATAACTCTCTGAGGACAAAAATGTTTTCACTCTCCACAAGGCCAGCCACTGACCAGGAGTAGGACTTTTTTCCTTTCAGGGCAGTGTTTTGTCAGAGCCATCCAATCTCTGCATTGAGAAGCTTTGAAGATGGCCTGCTAGCACATGCACTGAACACTGGGCGCACTTGGTGGATTAATGAGCTGATCAACAAAACAAACAGGAAAGAGATGAAAACCATTTAAGGAGTTCTGACTCAGATGCCAGCAAAGCACCTGTCTCTGAATGCATGGACATTTAGGCAGAAAAACCCTGACCCCTGAAGGTCTATGCTAGAGCTTCAACTGTTAAATCCTTCCCTGATGACACCTGTTCAGAAACCTGCTACATGGATAGATGGATCTCAAAGCCAGTGAGGACTAAGTCAGAATGAGCTCAGAGGCACACAGCTGTAATTCCAGTCCTCGGAAGGCTAAGGAACAAGGATCATGAGTTCCTGGGCCACTTGGGTTTCATAGTGAGACCCTGTCTCAGAAGTAAAGAGAAAAGAAAGGGGAAAAGCTATGAAAGTGTAAGAATGAAAAAAAGCTTTCTTCAGCCCGGAGCAAAACTCAGTTGGTAAAGTGCCTCCTTAAGCAAGCATAAAGACCTGAGTTCTCCAGAACTCACGTGAAAAGGCTGGTGGCACACACTTGTGATAGGTGGATCCCTGGAGCTTACTAGGCAGCCAAACTAGAATAATTAGTGAATTCCAGGCCAGTGAGAGACCATTTCAAAAATTAACAGCTTAAGCTGACCTCTGGCCTACACAGCACGTGACTCACAGTCACACAGTCATGCAGAAGCACACATGTAGAAGCACACACAGTGAAGGGGCTGGAGTGTGGCTGCCATTTCTCTTCCCCCTTAGACAGAAAAGTCACACTTTGGTCATTGCATGAGCTCTGCTTGGGGGACAGAGCTCTGTCTGTCTTGGGGACAGAGATTGGTTTACCTCACCAATGTCCCCTCTTGTGCTATGCCCAGCCTAACTATGACCCTTCCCCAAGAGTACTTCCAGGTACTTCTCCCCTTCTGACAATCTTTTATCTTTTACTTTTTCTAGTGGTGTTCGTGATAGAACTCAGCATCATACCTACAAAGCAAACATTCTACCAAGGACCTATCCATACCCACCACTCAATAGTCTTATAAAAGGAAAAGGTTCCTCACAGTTAAGCACAAATGTTCACTTTAAAGACAGAGAAAACAGGAAAGGCCAACTCAGAGATGAAAAGGTGAGTCATCAGTAGAGAAACTAGACTTTAGACTTTCTCTCTGAGATAGTGTGATCACCAGATTCATATAAGCAGGCTCTTTCAAGTCAGCCCATCAACTATGAAAAAGAATATTCCATGTTCTTTAGGTTTAGCATGAAATGCAGAACAAAGATAGTGATTATAGAAGTATGACAAACAGCCACACACTGTGGGATAGACACTATATAGAGTTTTAAATTTAGTCCTCATGGGGTTGGCAAGATGGCTCAGCATCAAAGCTTGCTACCAAGCCTAATGAACTGAGTTGACTCTGAAGACTCACATGGTAGAGAATCCTGCAACTTGTCCTCTGACTGCCACACAGTTATGGCCCACAAAAAAAGTTAATGTAATAAAGGTATATCAATTAAAAATTCCATCTTTATAATATCTGTGAAGATTTTAATAATATCACAGATTCACAGATAAGAAAAACAGAAGCCAAGACAGCATAAGGCATTTGTTTGGAGCTAGAAATGCTAGCTCCAGAAAGGCTCAGCTAGAAAACAGTGGTGCCAACAACCCCTAACACTGTCTTATGAGGAGGTCACAATGTCCCACTCTGTCCAGGGAGGCAAAGTCTCCTCTGAATAAAGCTCTGGTAGAAATGCATAAAGGTCAAGCTAATGGGTACAGACTATACACTGCCACATATCCCTGCAGAATTCCTCAGGTGTTGAAGAGCAGGTTACTTTAGGGCCCATCTATCAACCTGAAACAGCAGGAACATCAGGTTTGGTAACATGCCTAGTGAAAGCCTGTCTGGGAAAGCCTGCCAAGCTGTGAGTCTCTTGGGATTTAGATGAGAACTGATTAATCAAAGCAATCTCTTGAGGCTCATGGTAATTAAAGCTTCAAAATGAAAAGGACTCAAAGGTAGAAAATACCACATGCAAGTAAAAGTCCTTCATCAGCAGTGAGCCTCACCAACCTCGTTTCACAATCAGGCGTCAGTTCCCAAACAATCTCCAACAATAACGTATGGAAAGAGCTGAAAAAGCAGCTGTCAAAAAAGAGCCACATTCCTACAAAACAAAACAGACAAAAAACCCTGCCAGGTGGGTGCCGCATGCCTTTGATCACAGCACTTAGGAGGCACAGGCAGACACATCGCTGAGTTTTCAAGGCCAGGCTGGTCTACAGAGAGAGTTCCAGGACAGCCATGGCTACACAGAGAAATACTCTCTGGAAAAACAAAAAAACAAATTCTAAACAATAATTAAAAAAATAATAAACCAGCAAGCTGGCCATATAAAACAACAAGTTGGACGTAGTAGTGCATACCTTTGATCCCAGCACTTGGGAGGCATAGGCAGGTGGATCTCTGTTCCAGGACAGTCAGAGTGAGAACCTGTTTCAGAAACTAATAATGGGGAAAAAAAATTAGTGAGGACTTCTTTTATGACAATACTTAATTAATATAAAAAGAAAGACATCACAAAGCACAGAACAAGGCTTATTATAATCTCTGCCCTCCCACCTGTCAAAGGGTACACTTTCTGGAGAACTGTGGGTACCTATTCAGCAGGCACTGCATGGAGTATCCTCCACTGCAGGCCTGGAACTATGCCCACATAAGAGTTGTACACAGTAGGCCAAAGACAGTATTGCAGAGGACAGGAGAGTGATTCTGCCCTTCAGAAAATTGTCACCAAAGTTCAGAGGGGGGTCCTGAGATAGGTGGAGCATTAGGGAAGTTCTCTGAGGTGAAGGGAAGATAAAGCAGATGTGGAAAGATGGGTGACAAGAAGATGCTCACTCAATACCAGTGTAAAAAGGCAGGGACCTGAGAAAAGTAGAGCCACCAATGCTGTCTAGAAGAAGGGTGGGGTCTGAGTAACTTACAGCCTCTGTCTCATTTCATGGTCATGAAGTCCACTTAAAAACAAAGGCCAGGACACCAAAAGAAGAGTACCATATTCAAGCCCAAAGAAACGCATGTATTAATGAGCCTGTGGCAGGGCTATTATTTTCCTGAATATATACAAGCCACCACTGAGCCAAATATGATGACATATTTAGGAAGTGGAGCCAAGAGGATTGGAGTTGAGGTCTGACTGGGCTACAAATCACAAACAAGGGACTTGGGGAAAGAGATGAACAAATGAGGATAGAGAAGGAAGTACAAGGTACCAGGTTCAAGATTCAGTGTGGTGGATTCTGCCAGCAGAAGATGCAGAGATCTTGTCAAATAATAAGTTGATCTGCCACTGGCCAGCAGTGCCTCCTCCTAGACATTTTCTTCCCTTGCATCTCATACTCTGCTTCCTCCAAACCTACTGGTCATGCTTTCTCCTTTCCTTTGTCTCATCTCCTCCTTCTTTCAACAAGAGAGAGCCCTCGGGCTCATGCCCAATACCTCTTCTCTTCTCCATCTACATTAGTTCATCTCTGAAGATCTCATCTGCACTCTGACAACTCACACTTAACAACCCTGGGCCCAACCACTCCAACTCCCAGTTCATATACCCAAGTCTCCTAATTGATGATCTCTCTATTTGAAGGTCTCCCTATTTGAAGGTTAAGCAGAGGCTCAAACTACAAGAGATCAAAACTGTCCTCAGGCAGCCTTTTCCCCATCCCAAACTGCTTACCCTCCAGCTTTCACCATCTACTTACTACCAACACCATCTCTAACAGGTTCCCAGACTAAAACCTCAATTTCTTGACCACATCTGCTCACTTACCCAATATCTGGAAACTGAACCCAGGTCCTCTACAAGAATAAGTACTCTTAACCATTGAGCCACCTCTCCAGCCCAGGTTTCTTTTCTAATCTATAAGTACAACAGACATGTTTCTATAATGTACAGGGCCTTTGGACCATCTGTCCACTTTGCTAGGAAGGCTTTTGCTCCAGATAGCTTCATGTCTTGGACCTTATTCTTTCGAGTCTTGGCTCAGACATCATCTTCTTTTTAAAAAAAAAAAAAAAAAAAAGACATGGTCTATGTAGTCCTGGCTGTTCTGGAGTGTGCTATATAGAACAGGCTGGCCTTAAACTCAGAGGCCTCTGCCTCCCAAATGTTAGGATTAAAGATACCATGTCCACCTGTTACCTTCTTCTTAAGGCTTTCTCTGACTACTTTTTTTGAAGCTCTCTGGCTCTCATTCTCACACACACACACGTACACTGTACAATAGAATGTCAGGGGACATCTTGTTGAATTTTGAAATTGGTTCTCTCCTTCTACCATGTTGGGTGCCAGCTGAATCAAATTCAGAGTCTCCAGCATGGGAGCAAGTGCCATTATCCATTGAGCTATCTCGCCAGCCCTACATTAGTTCTTTCATTATTATATTTTTTTTTAGTCAGGGTCTTAAAATTTAGTCTTGGCTGGCCTAGAACTTGCTAGTCGACCAGGCTGGCCTCAAACTCACAGAGATCCACCTGCCTCTGCCTCCCAAGCACTTGGAGTTCTGGGATCAAAGGTGTGCATCACCACACCTGTCTCCCCCTGTTTTTAGACAAGGTCTTATTTAGCTCAGGCTGGCCTAGGACTCATGATCTTCCTATCTCAGCCTTCCAAGTGCTGGGATTACAGGTTTGCACTATTATGACTGACTGACTGCTTTATCCAAACAGTGCACCTCTTCACTCAGTCTCCAACACTTTCTAACCCTCTTTCTTATTTTTTCTTTCAGAGCATTACATATAATAAACAGTACTTACAGTGTCTATTTTTCCTCCTCCACAATGCAGATTTCATGAGAGCTAGAACATAGATTTGTTCACAGCTGTATCCCACCTCTTATATGTACATAAGGAAACAGGTGTTTAATACATATTGATAACTGCTGTTCAACTCTTCAGGAAATTTCATGTTTTGTAAAACAGTCTCAAACTACTGTTGACTACTTTGAAATGGAAAATGTCAAACCACTGAGCTCATTACAGGTTAAACATAAACATGATTAGAGAGAAGAAATGACACTGGGTAGATGTCCAGGTGGCAACATCTCAATGGGAAAAACGGGCGGACAGAAGAGCTCAGCAGCAAAGCACTTGCCTAGCATGCACAAGGCCCATGGTGCCATCCATCCTCAGGCCACAAAAATTAATTTATTACTTATAAACACATAATTCTGGTAGTCTGCTTGAGAATGGTCCCTACAGGCTTAGATGTTTGAATGTTTGGCCCCAGCTGGTGGAACTGTTTGGGAAGGATTAGGAGGTGTGGCCTTGTTAGAAAAGTTGTATCACTAGAGGTGGATTTTTGAGGTTTCAAAAACCACACCATTTCCAGTTACTTCTCTCTGCCTCCTGCTTGTAGATCAGATGTAAGTTCTCAACTACTGCTCAAGCCCTGCTTGAGTCTGCTGCTAGGCTCCCCACCATGATACAGCCTCTAACCCCCCTGGAAACCTGAATCCCCAAATTAAATGCTTTCTTTATAAGTTGCCTTGGTCATGGTGTCTCTTCAAAGGAACAGAAAAGTAATAGAAGAGAGATATATTCAGGCTCCTTCCTTCAGTGAGATAGGCCATTTAATAACCTGCTCTCACAGGCTCAAGGTGAGCACACTATAGGAGGTGGGGAACTGCGACATGGGCTGCAGTAAGAGCTCTGCCAGGCCCCCAAGGCTCTCAGACCATGGGCCTCAGCGTTTTGCTAGATGCTTCCTTCTCATTGTCTGTCTACTTGCTGATCCTACCAGGATTATCCTCTCCTGCCCTATTATGGCTGTTCCAATTTATCCTTCAATCTCAGCTTAGATGACATCACTTCAAAGACACATTTCTTAAGCAACCATCTTAAGAAGGTAATTATCTGCTACTCTCCAGTATTTTTATACGTGTGCATACATTCACCAAGCACCTACCATACACTGGAAGCTGTTTGTGTTCAATGAAGGAAAAAAGAAATCTTTGCAGACAAGCAAGATTAAATAAAACAAACAACAACAAAAAGCAGAGCTGCAGACACTGGCCAAAAAAAAAAAAGGGGGGGGGGGGGGAAGGACAGTAAAGATGGAGCCAGGGAAAGGACATTTGAATTTAACTAATGGCCACAGAAAGCCTCCTTGAGGTGAGGTTGTATGGGAAATATCAACCAGGCCAAAGGAACAGCTGGGGCTAGACATGGGGCTCAGCAAGCATGAGTCCTGGGTGCCATGCCTACTACCACCATGGCAGAAGTGGGAGCCACCTGGTACTTTGAGCAATGAGGATACAGTAAATGGGACTGAGCACTACATGTCAGGAGAATGGCTTGCCATCACTGTAAGGGCATGTTGGCTTTATTCTGGTGTAGTGGAGTCCTAAGACTACATTTACACATGTGCATCTTAAGATGGTAGGTGTCCATTTAAACAGGCTCTAGCTGCTATGGCTTCTGTTTTTCTCACATCTTGTTAGGTTAGGTTTGTTTTTTTTGGACAGGGTTTCTCTGTGTAGCTCTGGCTGTCCTGGACTCACTCTGTAGAACAGGCTGGCCTTGAACTCACAAAGATCTGCCTTGTAAAAGGAACGTTTATTCTCCTGGTTCAATTGTTCTCTCAGAGGCTTACTGCCTCCATCAGCTAACCTAGGCCTAGTCCTGGAAGCTTCTAGCCTCCACACAATCTAACCTATGCCCAGAATGTTTTCAGCCTCTGAGACTTACTGCTTAATAAGCTCAGCCTTTCTTGTTCTTACTGAGCTCTGGGCTGGCTGGTTTACCTCAGCTGTTCTGGCTCAAACTCCTCTCTCTTATTGTCAGAATCTCAACACCAAGCACTTCAACTGTTCAAGATCAAAGAATGAAGATGATGGAAGCAGACTCAATAGCTAGCTACACAAACACTATCATTCCACCTCAAAGAGCTTTACACCAAAAGCAATTAGGATGTGGTTTAAAAGTATAAGCTGCCCAAGTTTACTCCTGTATATAACATAGATAGTGAAGTACTTAAACACCAAAGCACTGGTTCTAAAGCTTCTGAGGAAAGGGTCAGTGAGACAGCTCAGTTGGTAAAAGTATTTGCTACCAAGCTGATAACCTGAATTTGAGCTCTGAATGCCACCCTAATGGTGGCAGAAGAGAACTCACTCCCAAAAGTTGTCTTCTGATTCTCACAGGTCATGGCAAGGATGTCCCTGACCCCACACAAAATAAATAAGCATAACTAAAGGCTTTTGGGGGTCTGGAGAAATGGCTCAGTGGATTAAAGATATTTGCTGCCCTGGCAAAGGACCCAGGTTCAGTTCCCAACATCCACATGGCAGCTTACAACTGTCTGTAACTCCAGTCCCAGGGGACCTATCAGTCTCTTCTGAGGTCTCCAAGGGCACCAAGCACACACATCATGCACATTACATATATGCAGGCAATCATATACATAAAATAACTTTTAAAAACAAGCTTTTAAGGCCCGGTGGTGGCAGCTCACATCTTTAATCCCAGCACTCAAGAGGCAGAGGCAGGTCACCAAAGTGAGTTCCAAGACAACAAGGCTACACAGAGAAACCCTGTCTAAAACAAACAAAAAAGCTTTTGAGGACTGGGGATATGTCAGTGGTGGTACAGTTCCTGGTGTGGATGAGGCTGCCAGGCCTGACAAGCTGAGTGCAATCCCTGCAACTGAACTCCCATGGTAGAAGGAGAGAGCCAACTTGTGGAAGTTGTTGTGCACCGACACACACACACCAAATAGAAGATTGTGAAGTATGACTCCCAATTCTACACCATCTATCATCTTAGGGTACAGTGAGAGGAACAGATCAGAACCTGGGGATTAGTAACTATGGCATCCTAGCTGATAAGCTCTAGAACTTCTGGAGTCAACCAGCTATACTTCTGCCTTAACTAGAAGGAGACTTCCATCTTTAGAGACCATCCTGTTGGAGGTCCAGCCCAAGGCTGAAGACACAAGGGAGCTTCAAAATCTAGAACCACAGCCAAGCTTCTTGGCCCAACTAGCTAATAGGGTCCATCCTGGAATTAGAGGTTTGTAAAGCTAAAACAAAACAGGTTAACACATGCAGAATCCAGCTCACTGGTTTGGCAAACATCAGCCACAACTACTGAAGGTTTACCTCTCCCTGAACCCCAGAACTCTGCAGGCCCTCAGGCACTCTGCAGATTGGGCAGAGCAATGGCGACTTGAGAGCAATTAAGCTCCTCTACCAGTCACAGGAGACACACACAGTTCAGACAAGTTCTTGCAAAGGCCAAAGAGATCTTCACTAAGAAGGCAGCCAATGAAACAGACAATCACACTCATGCTGACCACTGCCACAGGACACCAGAGGGGCAAGCACAGGACTGGGGTGAGGGAGAGAGAAGAACAAAGAACAGGCGCAGCTTGCAGAAGTGCAGCAGCTGAAAATGACTGGGAGGTCAGAGAGGAGTGGGAGGCTGGAGATGGCAAGCCAGGTGGAAGTCAATGCTAGGAGGGCTTCAATGCTTGCTAAGAGTGAGCTCAGGGAAAGGAGGAACTGCTGGCAGATTTCAAGGAGGATTTATATTTTCTTTTTGGTTTTGTTTTTCAAGATAATGTTTCTCTGAATGCCCTGGATGTCCTGGAATTCATTTTGTAGACTAAGCTGGCTTCAAACTCACAGATCCACTTGCCTCTGCCTCCCAAGTACTGAAATTAAAGTCATGTGCCACCACGCCTGACCAAGTAGTTTTGTTTATTTTTTAATCTCCCCAACTGTTTGGGTTATATTTTCTCCCTAAAATACTTTTTCATCTCTACATAAAGTGTTAAAGATTAGGAAAAAGAAAAGAAAGAAATATCTTCTGGCCTGTGATAATATCAGCAATGTATCTTAGAGAAAAACACCTGTTGAGAAACAGAAATGCCTTCAAAGAACAAATACCCATCAACCATCTGAAACACACTAAAGCATAAAGCCTAACCAGACCATGCCTATCTCCTGTTAGTGCTTCAGGCTTTGGTGCCAGCCTTGAGGGTTTTCTGGGAAGTAAGCACATAACAAACTGTTCTCAAATACTTTTAGGAAGTGAAGTGAGAAGAACAGGAGTGGTCCTTAGTATTTAAAGATCTAATTGGAGAAGGAAGCAATACCCTCACAGGGCAGACAGCCTTTTCCAGACACAGGCCCCAGCAGGTACCATGGCTTAGGGTCATTAGCACCATACTCTACAAGTTATCTTCATCTAACAGCTACAGACACTGGAGGTGGGTCGACAGTGTTTTCTTATTATTATTTCGAGTCAAGGCATGGCTTTTTATGTAGGAATGGCTGGAACTTACTATGTAGATCATGTTGGCTTCTTCCTGCCGCAGCTTAATGAGTGCTGGCTGAGGTTCTAGGCATGTACCACACATTTCCCCAAAACCCTTATTTTTCTCAGTGCTAAGAATGGAAACCAGGGCCTTGCAAATGCTGGGGAAATACTCTACCACTTAGCTACATCTACAGATTTTAGAAGGATAGAAACCCAGGTGAAGGGAATTATCCGGGTCACACTACTAAGAAAACTGCTAACCTGGGGCTGGAGCGAGGAGCTGACTGGCAGGGAGTCAGAGTGCTCTTGCCCCTGGACCTCAGAGCCCTTCAAGCTATCTAGTGTGAAGCTTCCAGTCAGCCCACATTCATCAGATGATCCCCACACAGACTCTGAAGGTCGGATTCTATGAGATTAGCAATGGCCTCTTGACAGTTCCTAAGAGGGAAGAAAAGTGATGGGCTTAATTCAGGACAGAATGCCAGAGCTCTGAGCTCTATCTATGTTCCTACAAGTTGCTTTAAGACAATTATCCCCTGGAAGCATAGGGATAAGGTGACACTATTAAGTTTCCGTGAATTCAATGGAACTAGAGAAACAGATCACGGAGCTCATAATGAATAAATAGAGGGACAGATAAAAGAGCTGGGTGTAGTGGCTCAGGTCTGCAATCAATCGCGGAACTTGGGAGACTGAGGCAGGAGGACTGCCATGAATTCAAGACACAATGAGATCCTGGCCAGTCTGGGCTAGAGTGAGACTGGCTTTTAAAAAGGGGGGGAGAAAAGTGGGGGGGGGGAGGCAATCAATGTAACACGTTTTTGAAATGTACAGCTTTTTTCAAAAGCACAAGGAAACCTCCATAGACTCATTACACTTCATTGTACTCAAGAGGAAGCAGGAAGGTACCAAGGCTTTTTGTGTTGCTGTCAGGGAAACCAAGGCATAACCGGAGCAAGAACATGTCTACACAGGAAGAGAACCTCACCCTCCAGCCACCAAATCACCTTCCCACCTCCCAGGCAGACTACTTATCCCATGCACCATGACACGGCCAAAGCGCCACTGTTCTTCTAGGACCAAACAACAACAACAAAAGAAAACCCTTAGGAGGCCTGTTGTTCCCTCTCTTTACTGCAAAAGGAATGGTGCTCAAACAAGATGAAGGGAATGTCTGGATATTAGTGCCTTACAATTCCAAACGGTCAGGAAAACCTTCAGACTCTTGCCCAGAAAGTCAAAATACTGACAGCAACAGCCTGCGACAGAACAGCCTCCTAATGACGATCAGACCAGACCAGAGGCTGCATCCTGACACCAATCCAAACAATATAATGGTGACAGCATATCAAATCTCTTCTAGACCCTGAACCCGATCCAGGTTTCTTTTGTCCCCTTGCTTTGATGGTCCCTGGACACCTGCATAGGAAGCCTGGTTTTGCCTCTACTACTCGAATGACCTTCCATGTGTGACTTAACCTCCTGTGCCTCCGTGTCCTCGTGAGTAAAATGAGTGAAGCAATAGTAGCTACCTCACAGGGGCTCCTGTGAGCTCGTTACACAAACTGCTTAGCACAGGGCTTCGAAGTCAATAGGGCTGGATAATCAGTGACAGACGTTCCTGTTGGGTTCCCACAAGTGTCCCCATTCTGTCAGCTTGTCCCTGGCGACCCAAAGGACGAGGGGCGGGAGGCATAAGGCCATTTCTAGATTTCTGCCCCATTTGGGGAGCGGTGGCTGAGAGATAAGGCCCTGAACGAGGAGGCCTCAGGTTGGCCACTGAGTGGGAAGGGGGAAGCACAGCGCAAGAAGGGCCTAAGTCCACGACTCTCTCCGGCCGGCCTCGCCAAAGGGGACTGCGGACCTGAGATGACAGGTTGACGCCGGGCCGCCACGCCAGAGTGAATGAATGAGCACGCAGCCCTTTCACCTTCGCCCGCACGCGGCTCGCACCCCTCCAGCGTAGCGTCCTCTCCATGACCTCTGACCTCGCAGACCCCTCACCTCGGACCCCTTCAGTTCTTCTCCTGTCTCGCCGGGCTGCCTTTTTCCTCACCCGCAAGTCCAAACGGCGCCGGGTGCCAGGGCTCGGCTCGAATCGGGAGCAAAATGTCCGCAGCCTCGGCCTCCCTCTCCGCCGGTGCGTCGCTGCAGCCGGCCGCTCCAAGCCCCGCGGCTGTCACCTGCCGAGCGGAAGTGAGCTGCCCGAGCGCGGAACTTCCGGTGGACGCACACCCCGGGGGCGGGGTCAAGGGTGTAACCTGGGCGGGCGGGGCTTGTGGGGGCGGGGCCTTGGCTGGGCGGGCCTGTGTGAGAAGGGAGGGGCCTGGGCGGGCGGCAGGGCCGTGTCGGTCTGTGCAGTCCTTGCTTAGGCTCCCTGCCCGGGCTTCCTCCCTAAGTACCGAGGAGACTTTAAAGTCCATCTCTTTCTGAGTTACAGATAGGGAGACTGAGGCCAAGATCACCAGCCTGGTAAATGGGAAAGCCAAAACCGGAGCCGTATATCTGATCAGCCACCGGACTGTGCTTGCCTGCAAGGCTGGAAGCGAGGCTTTTTCTTTGGTCCTTGGAGAATTCATTGTTCTAGGAGGAAAACATGAGCTACTCCCTAGACTTTTCAACCGAGGGGTACTTCGGAGTGAGCTATGGCCTATAATGAGTCGCTTTGGCCGGGGCCTCAATTGCTACAGCTATTTCATTCCTGACTTTCATTCCTGAATTTTCTCTTTCTAATAGGTAACTTGTGTTTATCTCCTTAACACATTATAAAACCTGTATTCTAACATTTTTATTAAACTAATAATATCTGCATTGCAGAGAAAAAGAAACATATTAGTAACAAAAAAGACCAAAAAAATGTATGATTCTGAGACAACCACTTTTTAACACTTGGCTATCATCCTAGATGTATATGGTTTTTTTTAATTTTATTATTTGTGTGTTTGTTATTGTTCTTGAGACAGGATCTTGCTATATATCCCAAGCTGGTTCCAATGTTACGATCAGAGTAATGTACCATGCCTGGTTTATGAAGGACTATGGCTCTAACCCAGGGCTTTGTGCAACCTATGAAAGCGTTCTCTAACAACCGAATTGCAATCACCTCGGCTCACCTGGAAAACCAAGTAAAGATCCAGCCTGCCTCTGTCTTCCAGCACTGGTGTGCACGACCACACCTGGCCATTTCCACATTCCTTAAAGCTTTGTAATAACTGTAGAGTTACAACAAATTGTAAAAAAAAAGAAAAAAGGCAAAATAGACTACCATATGCTAGGCTGGAAAGATGGCTCAGCAGGCTTGATTCCCAGCAATCATATTGCAGCTCACAGCCTCTGTAACTTCAGTCCCAGAGGATCTAAGGGCTCTTCTGACCTCCACAGGCACCATGCATGCACATGGTACACATACATATGAATGTAACATAAAAATAAACAAGTAAATCTTGTCAGGCAGTGGTGGCACACACCTTTAATCCCAGATGGATCTCTGAGTTCCAGGCCTGCCTGGTCTACATAGAAGGTTCCAGGCCAGCCAAACGTTACATAGTTAGACCCTGTCTAAAAAACAAAACAACAAAAATATCATGTACCCTTCACCCAGCTTCTCTCACTGGTGACATTTTATATATGTGTGTAAGATAACTTTAACACCAGGAAATTGTCATTGGTGAAATACCTTTGATAGAGTGCCTTAGTTTTAAAAACAGGATTTGTATGAGATTACAGCTGACCTTGCTCAGCCCAGAGAAGAGATGTCGACGAGACAGCCTATTTCCCAAGATTGTCTGTGTTGCTTGAAGCAGACAGTTCCTGGAAAGAGATCACAGACCTGCACACAGCCGCCACAATTGCATCAACTTTCTCATCCAACACCTCCCGCCATCCCTAGAAGGGGTCTCAGCTCCGGAGAGAGACCCTGCCCCTCACATGGTCTCATCTGGTGAGGGAAGACTGTAGTCTCTTTCAGCCTTCCTTCTTTCTCTTTAAATCTAATTATCTTTACCTTAGTCACAGAATTTATTTCATTTTAACCCCCCCTTTTTTTAACTAAAAGGGGAAAAAAACTTTTTGCTATAGCAACATAAGTTTATTTTCTCACAGTTCTGCTGGCTAGAAATCTACACATCTAGAAAAACTTGTATATGAACAAATCATGCTGCCCGCTCAGCTGTCTGGGAGGAACATTTCTCATGAGAAATGTTGGCAGTTGTCAATCATGTAGAAAACACATTTTCACTGGGAATGTGAAATATAAAGAGAAAAATTATTCAACAACAATTTTTTTTCAAACACTGCAAGAGCACCCTGCTGGAAGAGTTCATGTTTAAGTGACAAATATTAGAGGCGGAACATAAAAGATCCAAGGAGTGCAGGTGTGGTGCACTCCACCTATAATCCCGGCAACTTGGCCTGCAGAGGCAGGAGGACCACCAGCTACAAGCCAGCCTGGATGACATAAGGGGACTTGTTCTCAAAACCAAAGTTTCCAAGGAAACAGAGGTCACAGGCCCACCTCCTAACGAATGGCCTCCAGAGCTAGGCAAACATCCGAATGAGAATGTGGTTCCTTGGTAAACTGAGATGGTGGGAGAGGGGACTCCAAGGAGAAAAATGTTTGGGGAGGGGGCTTGCAATCGAAGTCCTGCGAAAGGGGGCTAGCTAGGCATCATCTAGAGGTCCTAGAGTGTTAGGTAATCAGGTGACGAGGCAAAGGCCTGCACTCTTAACTGAGTCATGTCCCCAACCACCAGCATAACAGCTATTTATGTATTATCTATGCCATGTTACATATTACATAAATCATTGAACAGTGTCTTAAAGTATACAGAAGGATACATGTATGCAAATATCATATTTCAGTATGGAGACCTTAGGCCTCCAGGGATTTTGGGTCCTACTATCAATTCCCAGAAGACAGCAAGATAGACTTAATTTGGACAAATTAAATAGTGTTCTTCTCTTCTACATCCACTAGAGGGTCCACAAGTTCGATTAGCTGCCACCCTTTCCTCCAAATGTAATCTTGGCACCGGCCCTGGAAAAAGCTCTTCCAGCGCAGGTTTCTAGACATTTCTTCCTCTGTGGTTATGAGCCTGAGACTCCAGCCTCTGCTTGCGCTCCTCGTTGCTTTCAATCCTCTAAGTGACGGCAGCCGCACTGACAGCACTGCAGAAGGTGGGCGACTTCATGTCCTCTCCCTCCCTGTGTGGGACAGGGCTGGCGGAGCAGAGGGGCCTGGAGGCTTCCCGGCTGCCACCCTCCCCTACTCTCCGCACTGCCAATGCCCGCACTACGCCATTATTGGTGTTTACAGTAGCAAAATTCTGCCCAGTTCTCCATGCTGTGCTGCCACAAATGGCCTTTCAGAGTTCTCTGCCAGTCTCTCTTTACTCCACAATTGAAAAGGCCCAGGCTAGTTCTGGGAATATAAAGCTGAATGAAAGAGCACTTGCCTAGCATGCTCAAAACCCAAATTTCAATCCCCTGTAGTTGGAGATCTGCCCTCAATCAAGAAATTGGACCACTATATCTCCTTGCAAGATTGCTAATAGTGATGTAGAGATTAAGTCTCAGCCTTTAGGTAAAATGCCTGTTATCCTGATGCTGCTATTAAATGGGGTCTGCTGTTTGCATTACTTCAGCCACTTGCTGTGTCCATGAGTGCATAATTCAATCTCTTTGAGCCTCAATGTCCCATATGAAAAATAGGACTAAAACCCTATTTTATAAAGACCTTGAGAAAATCTAGATATTTTTTAGATAGGTAAACTTCTTACAACACAGCTAGCAGTACGAAGAGTAGTGACTGTGTTGGACTCCCGAGGTGGGGAGACCCTCCGTTCCTCGGGATGGACACCAGCCCCCAATAACCCACAAAGACAAGAGCTTGATGCAAACAGCAAGAGGTTTTACTTAGTAGCCGGCATGCCGGGGCTCCACGTACAGCTCCTACACAAGGGGGTGGTGCAGAGCCCTGAGCAGCAGAATCACAGAGTTTATAAAGGCCAAAACTGCAAAACCGGAGGGGGTCTAGGGGTAAGGGATTTTTCTAACGAGGGCAGTCAGTGATTGGCTGTGCCCAGGTGTGGTGACTAGGGGACAGTTAGGGACTGTTTGCACTTCTCGGTCCAGGAACAAAGAAGGGCGTTTAGGGCCAAGTTAAAATTTTTTACCCTTACAACTGCAGTTTCTGAAGGTGTGAATGGTACACACCTATATTTTCAGAAGGCAGATGAAACCAGTCTGTACTACATACAGAACTCAAGTCCAGCCTGGGCTATTTAGGAAGACCCTGTGTCTCAAAAACTGTAAAGAACCTGTCTATCATGTATAAGGCCTTGGATTCAATCTCCAGAAAACAACAACAAAACTAAAACAGGCACAAAGAGCAGAGCAATGAGCTCTGACACCATAGAAATCATTCATGCTCCATATTGGAGCTCTTGCACATCACTGTGCAGCCCTTACTTGTATCCACCTACCTGCAGGGCCAGGCTTTCTCATTTCAAGCTGAAGTGATGTGCTCACTGACCATCAACTCCTATTGCCTTCTCTCTTCAGTCCCTGGGAGCCGTTGTTCTAGTTTTCCTTCTCCATGCATTTGGCCATTCCAGGCACATCAGATAAAGCTAACCCAGTGTGCCAGCAAGTTGTATGTCAACTTGACGTGATCTGGAGTCGTCTGAGAGGAGGGAACCTCAGCTGGGAAGATGCCTCCATAAGATGGGGCTGTCGACAAGCCTTGCAGCGCATTTTCTTAACTAGTGGTTGTGGGCTGGTGGTCCTGGGTACTATAGGAAAGCAAGCCGAGAAAGCCATAGAGAGCAAGCCGGTAAGCCACCCCTCCCTAGCCTCAGCTCCTGCCTCTCGGTTCCTGCCTCATTTGAATTCTTGTCTCGGCTTCCCTCAAATGGACTGTGATTCAGGACATTAAGTCAAATAAACCCTGTCCTCGCTAGGTTGCTTTGGGTCATGGTGTTCCATCTCAGCAATGATGACCTAACTAAGACATCCAATAAGAGCCGTCCTTTTAGATCTAGGTGATTTTTCTTATCATAAACAATATCATCAAGGTCCATACAAGATGTAGCCTGTGTCGGATTCCTTTTTGTTCTGCAGTGGTGTGATGGAGCCCTTGGTAACCTGGGTAAACACTTGACTTCTAAGCTAACTTCCAGACCTCTTGTGAGTGTGTGTGTGTATGTGTGTACATGAGCAGGTATGCATAGAAGACAGAGGAGTCACTTCTTTCTCTCCTTTGTCATCAACTCCAGACCTCAGGCTTGATGGCAAGCAACCTCTACTTGTTGAGCCATCCCACCAACCCAAGCCTTCTTTTTACAGCTGAATAATATTCACATATATATTATTTATTATCATTCAGTTATTTCATTTTTATCAGTATTTATTTCATTTGTCTCAATTGCAGAGGTCTTTTAGGTCAGCTTCTTCCAACAAACTCTGAACATTATTTGTTTATTTATATATCTGTTTGTTTATTGAGACCAGGTTTCTCTGTGTAACCCTAGCTGGCCTGGAACTCACTTTGTGGACCAGGCTGGCCTCAAACTCACTGAGATCTGACTGCCCCTGCCTCCAGAGTACTGAGATTAATAAAGGTGTGTATACCACCACCCACAATCCCCCTCCCTCCCTGGCACAACATTATTTACTTTTGAGATAGTCTGGCTGTGTAGTGCAGGATAGCCTCAAACTGGATTCTTCCAAGTGCTGGGATTACAGATGTGCACTGCCAAGCCCAGCAACTTTATTTATTTATTTAGTGGTACTCAAAATACTCTAGGTAACTCAAGATGTCCCAGCCTTGTACGTCTGGTTGAGGCTAGTCTTGTACATCCCCTGCCCGCAACCATCATTAGCCAGCTTTCCAAATGTCTTCCGTTGAGAATGGGGGTAGAAGTCCAGCCCTGAGCGCTCGGTGTGCTCATTGCTATGAGGTCCTCTAGAACTTCTCAGTGGTCCCAGGTAAACCTAGAAAATGTCAAGTCATCTGATCCTATCCTATGAGATCACAAACCGAGGGCAAGCCCCCCTCCCTCCAAACCACTTAAAAATGAAGCTGTTGACTTCCGTTGACAGCATTTCCGAGGCAGTGGCCCTAGCCTTGCAATGTACATTCCCAGTGCCCAGAAGATGGAAGCAATGGTTTGGACCAGGCCCTCTCAGTCAGGGGGAACGAACAGGACACACCCCACTTTGTTTGCATGCCAGGTGCTCCTTGTTACCTTTCAACTTTCAGGAAAGCCTAATGGGACTGGAAGGCCAAGAAGGCTCAGCCTGGGAGCCCCCAAATCTGCTTCTGGAGCTCACTCATAATGTCTTATCTTTTGAAGGCTGTTAAACTTCTCTGAGCCCCTTCATCAGAGAGTGAAAAGCCAAATACCCTTCCAATGGGGTTTAAAGAGTTAGCAACCTCATAGCAAATCTATATTTGTTTTCTATTGCTGGGTAACAAATTGCCACCTATTTAGCAGCTTCGAACAACATCCGTTTATTAGTTCACAGTTCTGGAAGCAGACATTCAACATAGCTTGCCTATGTTCTTTACTGGAAATCTGGCTTGGGCTGAAAGCAAGGTGTCTGTTCCCGGCTCCTTTCCAGGCTCATCAGTTGTGGTATAATCCATTTTCTTTTGGTGGAAAGCCTGAGGTTGCCATTGTGTTCAGGGCCTACCCCCTGGCCTTCCTGCTCAACAATGGAGACCATCCCTCTACATCAAACCCCAAGCTCCAATTCTCTCACTTCTGCTACCAACCGGACAAAAATCTCTGCTTTTAGAGGCTCCTATAAAATAGCCTTGGGTTCCCCTGGACAATCTATTGTGTTCATGTGTGTGGGTGTGTGTCTATGTGTGTCTGTGTCTATATGTGTTTGTGTGTCTGGGTCTATGTGTGTCTGCATGTACATGTTCTTGTGGGTATGTGCACATGTATGTGTGAGTGTCCACATACATGTATTCTTTTGCTGTTGTTTTCTTTGAAACAGTCTTACTATATGACATCTCTGGCTCTGTAGACCAGGCTGGGTTCCAGCTCACAGAGATCTGCCCGCTTCTCTACCTCCTCTGCATAGGCATGCACCACCATGCCTGGGGCACACATGTTGTCGTGCACGTGACAGCCAGAGGCCAACATCAGGTGTCTTACTCACTGACTCTCCACCTTAGTTTTATTTTTGAGAAAGGGTCTCTCACTGAACCTGGAACTAGCTGATTGACGAAGCTGATGAGCCAATGAGTTGAAGAGATCTGCTTGTCTCTGCCCTACAGTACAGGGTGGTGTGGGAACAGGGCTACAGAAATGGGCTTTGAACTCTGGCGTTTATGTAGGGACTGGAGATCCTAATTCAGGTCCCAGTTCTCGCGCAGCAGGCATTTCACCAACTGACCTAGCTCCAGAACCCAGCAATTCATCTTTTTAGAGTTGGGTATAGTGGTGCCTGCATTTAATCCCAGAACTCAGGAAGCAGAGGCAGACTGACTTCTGTGAGATCAAGGACAGACAGCCTGGGTTCTATAGAGAGCTCCAGGATGGCCACAGCCACACAGGGAGACTGTGTCTCAGAAAAGGAGACAAACAAAAAAGTCCATCGAGCCACATAATATAACACACTGATGAGAATTCTACCCCCTCCTCGCCCAAGGCTCCAGCCACCTTCAAAGGGTAGAGAATTAGACGGGGTGTGTGTGTGTGTGTATGTGTGTCCTTCAAGAACCGAATGATGAGGAGATGGCTCAGAGGGTAAAATTGCCTGTGTCACTTGCCTGACTACTTGAGTTTAATCACCAGAACCCACAGAAAAGCAGATGTGCTGGTGCACAATGTGATCCTCCAACAGAGCGTACTTGTGCAGTGTACAGCTCAGCATCAGAAGTCAGACAGGCTGGGCTCAACAAAGTGGAAGGCAAGGATGACTTGCCACTCAAAACTTGCCCTTTGACCTCCACATGCACTCTGTAGGTCTCCTCTAACCCCACACACTAAATTAAACAAAACAAGACGAAACAAAACCAAAAAAGCATGGACAGAGAGAGCTTGGTGGTTAAGAGCATTTACTGCTCTTCCAGGGGACCACCCACATCACCACGTGGCTCACAGCTTCCTGTGACTGCAGCTGCGGAGGATCCTATGCTCCTGGCCTCTGCAAGCACCAGCATTCACACACACACACACACACACACACACACACACACACACACACACACACACACACACACACCCCTAAACAAAAAAAATAAACCTTTAAAATTTTTGAGTGCTCTAAATAAAAGAAATTAACAAAAGTCATGGTCTCCTCCCACAAAAACAAACCAAAAATAATACTCCAAACAAACAAACAAACCCTTACAACTCTGGCATTTACGGACTTCTGAAGACCAAGTCAGGAACCAGCATGGTAGGATATCTCAGCAGATCCCTCCAGAGCCTTGAAGGGTCAGGGACAACCTTCACTGACACCATTAACCAGCAAGCGCCTATGACTAACCAGGTTACATCTAGCAGGCCAGGTTTCTTGTATAGGTATATTTTTTTTATTTTCATATTTTAAAATAGTTACTTGTTTTATGTGCATGGGTATTTTGCCTGCATGTGTGTCTGTGTGTCGCTTGCATGCATTGTCCTGGGAAGCCAAAATCTCCTGGCACTGGAGTTACCACAGTTATTAGTCTCCGTATGGGTCTTGAGAATCGAGCCCAGGCCCTCTGGAAGAGCAGGCTCTCATCGTCTGAGTCATCTCCCCAGCCCCCTTCCATGTATGTTTTTTCTACATGAATCTACCCACATGGTTCTCCTTACATCTGCTCGTTTATTTCCGCACTGCTGGGACCCTGAACACACTAGTCAAGCCTATACCACTGCGCCATACCTCCAGCCCCTGGAACAGAAATTATTCTGGAATTTTGCTAAGTGCATATTTAATTTATTAATTGAAATTTTTTTCAAATCACTATTAATTGGGTTGCCGGATATCTTTTTAAAGATGATTTTTCTTTACTTTATGTGCATTAATGTTTTGCCTCTACATGTCTGTGTAAGGGTGTTGGATCCCCTGGAACTGGAGTTACAGACAGTTGTGTGCTGCCATTTGGGCGCTGGGAATCAAACCTCAGTCCTCTGGAAAAGCAGCCAATGTTCTTAACGGCTGAGCTATCTCTCTAGCCCTGTGTCTTAGGTTTCTATTGCTATGATAAAGATCATGACCAAAAGCAACTTGGAGAGAAAAGGCTCTATTTCAACTTACAGCTTATAGTCCATTATGAAAGAAATCAAAGCAGGTCTTCAAGGCAGGAACCTGGAGGCAGGAACTGAAGCAGAGACCACAGAGAAACGCTGCTTCCTGACTCACTGGGCCTGCTTCCTCACACCCCAGGACCATCTGCCCAGGGATGGCGACACCTACAGAGACTTGTCTGCGAGCCAGTCTAGTGGAGACATTCTCTCTCTCTCTCTCTTTCTCTTTTTCAGTTTTCAAGACAGGGTTTCTCTGTGCAGTCTTGGCTGTCCTGGACTCACTTTGTAGACCAGGCTGGCCTTGAACTCACAGAGCTCCACCTGCGTCTTCCTTCCTGAGCACTGGGATCACAGGCGTGTGCCACCATGCCCAGCTGGAGACATTTCTCAATTGAGGTTTACTTTTCCCAGATGACTGTAGCTTGTCACATTTGTTTAAAAAAAAAAAAATCCCTAAGTGTTAGCCTGTCTCAAAACAAAAAACAAACAGAAAACGGAGTGATACAGCCAGGATTTACATTCCTCCATGCTTTATGCACATTCATGGACTATCTCCATGCCTTATGCACATTCATGGACTATCTACATGCCTTATGCACATTCATGGATTAGCCGTCTATGGGCTCAGCCACGCACGCATGAAGAGTACACATCAGAACAAAAGTGAGTCTGTGTGAAACACACACGAACTCCTCTTCCTTCCTTCATTACTCCCTTAACAACATAGCCTGACCACCATTTCCGTATGTTTACATTGTATTCCTTTATCATAAGTCATGTAGAGATCAAAGCATGGAAGGGCTGGTAACTGCAGCTCAGTGGGAGAACCCTTGCCCACCAGGGTGCAATCCGCAGACCTGCAAATATGAGAAGAACAATAGGGCTGGCGAGATGGATTGGTGGGTAAAGCCTTGTTGCCTTGCCTGGCAACCTGAGTTCAAGCCTGGAATTCTGCATGACAGACTACCTGGAGCTAACCAATCAGGCTAGACTGGAATTCTACTTCTTTCACAGTAGCAGGGTTTCAGACTTGTCACCATGCCCAGGTTGGTTTTTTTTTGTTTGTTTGTTTGTTTGTTTTTTTTTTTTATGTGCATCCTGGGGATCAGATCCAGTCCTTAGCACTTGCACAGCAGAGGCTTTGGGAACTGAGCCATCTCCGCAGCCTCCCTTTTCTGCTTCCAGTGAATCTCTGTTTGTTTGGTTTTGGTTTTTTTTGAGACAGGGTCTCTATATGGCCCTGGTTTGCCTGGAACTTGCTACCTAGACCAGATTGATTTATTGTTTGTTTTAGCTTACACAAAGCAATTTATTAACAGAAAATAATTTGAAAAGTCCTGTTCACAGATGGAAATCACAACCACCTTCCTTCCTTCGAGTGCTGTCCAAGGGGATGGGGGTGACATCCTCAATCTGCCCAATCTCCATCCCTGAGCAAGCAAAAGGTCTGAGGGCTGACTGGGCTCTGGGGCCAGTGGTCCCGTTTCCTCCTGTGTCATGGAGGTGATGTTCAGGGCAGTGATGCCCAGCTCCTTGCACCTCTGGCCCACGTCCTAGGCAGCCAACGTGGTTGCAGACGGAGAGGACTCATCTTGGTCAGCCTTTCCCTTCATTCCACCAGTCACTTGGCAGAGAGTTTCCCTGCCAGAAAGATCAGGAACATGGACATAGGTATCAGTGAAGGAAGAAAAGATGAAGCAGACACCAAATACATTCTCTTCTTCAGCCACTGGGGGTCCAAAGCTGATGACTTGTTCTTCCTTCTCTTCCTTCCCCTTTCAAGGTGCCATTTCTGAACATTGTCTCTGGACCCCTCCATCTGAATAAGAGAGACTGAAGGAGCAGACTCCAGACTGTTCTTGAATCCAGCGCAATTAGCCTGTCTTTGTCTCCCAAGCGCTAAGGTTGCAGATGTCAGCACTGCCTGTGGCATCCCTGGTAGACTATTTTGTTTTTTCTATGGTATAAGATTTATTGTAGAATGGAGGAGGAGGAGAGAGAGAAAGGGGTAAAGGGGAAGGGGTCACCCCCAGGGAGACACAGAGAGAGGGAAGCCCAGGAAATGGCAAAGAGGATAAGAGAATTTCTGTTTATTTTTTGAGACAGGGTTTCTCTGCGTAGTCTTGGTTGCCCTGAACTCACTTTGTATACCAGGCTGGCCTCGAACTCACAGAGATCTGCCTGCCTCTGCCTCCCCAAGTCCTGGGATTACAGGCCTGTGGCACCATGCCCAGCTTGGAGGAGTAAAGCAGGTGCCAACTACAAAAAAGCAAGTGTGCTGGTTCTTTGTTTCTTTATTATTTATTTTTTATTCATCATTCTGCCTGCATGTGAGACAGCAGGCCAGAAGAAGGTACCAGATCTCATTGAGCCACCTGTGGTTGTTGGGAATTGAACTCAGGACCTTTGGAAGAACAGCCAGTGCACTTAACCTTCTGAGCCATCTTTCCAGCCTCTTCCTGTTAGTATGTGCCACGGCACTGGGCTAGGTATACTGATTCTTGGGCCAAACAAAATGAAAGGGAGCTAGGTATGGTGGTACATACCTATTATCCTGGCATTTAGGAGGTAGAAAACAGGAGGGTGAGGAGTTCAGGGTTACGCAGTGTGCTCAAGTCTGAGAGAAGGGAGAGCTTTTTAAGATAAACATGAAAAGCCTATAACCCTAGATAAAGACCCTAGTTGGGTGTGGTACACACATACAGCTCCAGCTAATGGGGAGTGTTGAGGGTTGGTCTGATGCTTGTTTTGATGCTAATTACTGGCCCTCAAGATCTGGTTATTGCCTGGATAAAGCTATCTTTGTTGTGTAAACATGCCTAAGACATTATTCCTGATTGACTGATTAAAGGCCCAAAACCTGTGTGGGGCAGCATGGGGTAGGTGTGACTAGGGTTCCCCGGCTCTGGGTTCAAGAGAATCTCGGAAAAAAAGACGGACAGAAAGAGAGCAGGAAGGATGATGCTATGATGGGTTAGTGTGGAGAAGAAACCACGTGGGCCAGGAGGAAGGACTCCATGGATGGCGTGGATGGAAAAAACATCAACTATAAACAGGTGTTTATAAGATTATGGATGGAAGGTAGCCCAGACATGGATGGTTAAGGCAGATGGCATTGGGTGGGGCCTGGGAGGTAGATGATGAGGTTATTGAGACAGCACAGGTGAATTATCTGCCCAGCCAAGGTAAATAAGGCAATTATAAAATCTAACAATGTCTGTCTTATTATTTATGATAGTGGGTTAAATAATACCGCCATAATAATCACAGGACAAATAATAAATAACATTATATAGCCCAACACTCACCATTTAAATTTACTACAACAGGGGAGGTTGAGTGAGGAGGATAGCTCTTAAGGCCAGCCTCACCTAAACAGGACCCCATTTTCTCTCACTAAAATGTCAGATGTTCCCCCTTATAGGGGCTTTGATAAGGGCGCTCCTGAATTGGTGTGTCCTGGGAACAACATGGGAACTGCCTGTGTGTGCCAGCCTGTCCACCCCGCCACTTTGGGGCCATCGCTCCCCTAAAGCAGGTCTGGCTCTGAGAGTCTTGCTTGAGCAGCGGCTTCCAGTTGGCCCAGCCTCATGAGCAAACAGCGCACCTAGCTGAGCGAAGAGCTTCCGCAGCGGAGGCACGCTACAGCTCTGCCCCGTCTGGCCACTAGGGGGGCTCTAAAGTCATCTCTAGGATGGCGGTCTGTCCCTAAGGGTGCAAAATAAAACAAAGACGGCCACAGTGAGGAGGCTTAAGAGCGGGGTGGGACTGAATTGCCTGAGGGGTCTACAACACCCAGAAGGGCAGATTTCCCCCGCGAGGCTGTCAGCTGTGCCTGTGAGAACTCTGGATGTCGAGGGAACCTGTGCTCCCCCTTGTCTGACTGGGAGTCCACTGCTGAGTTAGTGCCTGGGCTTCCTGGCTGCACTCCCGCGTTCTCAGCAGGCAGGTCAGGGACCTGGAGAAGGCAGGCTTTATACCCAGAGCTAGGTGCAGAGCACCATACAGACCAAGGTTTTGAGGACTAGCCATGTGACTTGGATAAGTCTCTTCAGCTCTCCGGCCTCAGTTCACTCATGTGAAAATTGAGGGCTACCCAGAAGTTGCTGTTATGTGAACGGGGGTAGTAGCACAGGTTAGATACACAGTACGTCGGAGCCAGCCAGGTATGAGGCTGGCCCTCTTTTGCCCGTTCACAATTGATAATATTATTACTTTTTCTTTTTGAGAGAGTCTCAAACTCACTGTAGAGCTGAGGATGACCTTGAAGGCCTGATCCTACTGGTGGGATTACAGCGTCTCTCATACTATGTGATGCTGGAGTCCAGGGCCTTGTGCATGTTAGGGTGGTACATCCCAGTGAGCTACACCAGGGGTGTATTACCCTTAAAGCAACTGTTACTACCGACATTAAGGAGTGGTTCTGTGGGCCCATCTCACAGCAAACTTCACCCTGAGTCTAAGGTTTGCCTACAACCCCAAAGGTCAAGATAGGATTCTTGCAGCCCCACTTCATTCAGGAGCCTTGAATGAACACATCATTTGGTCAACGGGTCATTATCTTCACCTTTTTCCTCCTCCTCCTCCCTGATTGCCGGCACTCTGGTTCTGGGCGATTGTCCCAGCCTTCAACCTGCCCTTTGAGCCTTTTGCTGGTTTGGTAGCACCTCAGATCTTCCCCTGTGCGGTCATAAACCTGCATAACATTGCCATATGTAAGATGAAGCAGAGACACTAGCAATAACAGCTTCTAAGGCCCTAAGGCCTAGTGGCTAGCCCTGAGGTCACCTGAAAAAGCCCTGGTCTTGGGGGACAAATGACCTGGGTTCTGAGTGAACGGGAAAAACGTCTGCGTCCATACAGTGAATACATATTTGTATTTATACACAGCAATGAAGTAGCGATTCGCACCACAATGTGGACGGTCTTTGAAAACTTGCCAAGTGAAAGAAAGCAGACATAAGAGGCAAGCATTGTATCGATCTCATTTATTGAAAGGTCTGTCTGCATGCAGGTACACAGGTATGTGTGCACACCCATGTGTACACACTTTTGTGCCCCTGAATAACAATGAAAGGATTTATAGGGGCTACGGGTGTAGTTCATTTGGTAGAGTGCTTAGCTAGTATGCACAAGACTCCGGGTTCCATATTCAGCACTATATAAAACCAGGCATGATAGTGCATGCCTGTGGTCCCGGCACTTAAGAAGTGGATGCAGGAGGATTAACTCCAGGTCATCATCATCTTCATACTGGGTCCGACAACAGCCTGACAGCAAAGCAGGGACTTCAGAACTAGCATCTCGGGCTCTAAGCCATAGCTCATGGCCCCATTGGCCTTGTACAGGTCTTTGATTTTTGTGAACACTTCCTGAGCTATAACCCCAGCCGCTGTGCAAGTATTCTGGCCTCTCTGAGTGGGGAGATAGCTTGGGGCAGCTTGGCTGGGGCTAATTCAAGGATGAAGGGGGGGAATGGGGGTGTGGGGGTGCAGTGCATTGACACTTTCTCGTGACGGTGGCTGCTTCTGTTTGTGATAGGAGCCCACCTGCTGCAACTGGGAAAGACAGGAGTGTCCAGAAAGCCTGCCTGACAGTACTGATTAATCATTCTCAGGTGGCCTGAGATACAGTTCAGCAGATGAGCTCTGGCCTACTATGCACACAGCCCTATAAAAACAATGATGACAACCAGAATGAAAAGAGAGGAGACAGGTCCAGGGCTCAGCTCCACCCACAGTGGTCCCTGATTGCCCCTCACCCTCTCATGCTTACACTAGCTTAGGCTAGTTCTGGTTGTGGGAGGGTTGGGCAGAGCCTGGAGAAGCCAGGCCTCCCACAGGCACTGCAGAGTCCCTGGTACTCCGCCAAGCCTTTTCTCTGTAACCTTTAAGAGTACCTGGCAGCTGTAAATCTCTCAGTAGGGACTGCAGAGGCTCATCCTGGCAGCTTGGGCAGGCTGCCTCCCTCGCCCTCCTCTGGCTCTGCAGGACACAGCTCCTCGATGAGGCCAGGGCAGGATGCCCAGATCTGGGCGACTGCAGTATTCTGGTACCAATCTCAAGGCCATCTGAGGGGCCGGCTGGCTCCCCACTTGCCTCATCTGGGTCTCTTTCCATCTTGGCCTCTCTCTCCCTATCTAAAAACAAACCGCTTGCATCTGGATCATTCTTAAATTTTAGAAGAGGGTCACAGACACTGCCTCTGAAAAGTCCTCACAGATGCACACGACACAGTATTTTGGACAATTTACCAGACACCTCCACTCCTACCAGACCCACCCAGAACCTGCCAGGTTGAGAATTTCTTTGTTTCTTTTTGATTGGTTTGGGTTTTTGCTCTCTGGACCCCTAGGGCTTTAGCGTGGGAAGCGCCATGTTCCTTTCATCCCCATCCCCACAGAGCTGCTGCTGCTGTTTGCAAAAAAAGCAAATTGCAGAACAAGGGTAAATACAGGACAATTGTTAAAAACCTAGGTTTTAAGATACTCTTGCGAATGTGGAGGGAAGTCTGCAGGGGTCATATGATGGACAGCTCTAGGCTCCTCTCTGGAGAGCAGGGCCTCCTGGGCTCTCACAGCATCCACAGACACATCTGTCGTGGGATATTCCTTTTACATGTTTCTTTTTAGGGTTTCCTTTCCATTTAAAATACAGTCCTAGAGCAGGTATGGTGGCAAACACCTGTGTACCCAGCACCCAGGGGACTGAGGCAGGAGGATTTTGAGTTTGACGCCAGCTAGGGATACACAGCAAGTTCCAGGCTCCACTGGGAAATCCTATTTCAAAAGAAGCAACACAAAAAGAAAACAAAATGTTGAAGTGAAATAAAATGTTTGTATAACTTCAATAACAGTTTCAAATTCCCTAGGCCATTGGTTCTTTTGTGGAGCATACTGGGCGTTGGTGAGGGACCCAGAACAATCAAGAAGACTCAAGCCTTGGAAGTCTGACCCACAAATCATCCACAGCATGAAGCCCCAGGGCCCTAACGGCAAGACAAGAAACCCATATAGGCCTCGGGTTATCCTCCCAAAGGGCAAGTGGTAGTTCCTACAGGCCAGAGAGTTACTTACTTTGGTAAGATGAAATAAAAATAGTAGGCTTCTTATTTAATAAATAAAAGACTCAAATTGGAGGTGAGGGAGAAAGATCAGGAGCTCCAGGTCCTCGTTGGCTGCAGACTGAGTCCAGGGTTATATGAGACCCTACTTCAAAAAACTGGAGAGGACAAAAAGAAAGAAAGGGAGAGGGAAGTATAAAGGGGGAAGAAGGGAAGAAGAGAGAGACTCTGCCTGGTTACCCAGTAGAAGTTGTAGGTTTCATTTGCTACAGGCAACTTTTCCCCAAAGACTGGATCTCAAAGTAGATCCCCAGAAGGCCTCCCCAAGGCCAGGAGTGCAGAGGACAAATGTAGCTCATGGGATTTGGCTGGACTGGCATCTGGCACCAGGTCAGCCACGGGGCTATAAAAACCCAGACATCACCTCATTGCTGTCTCATCAAAAAAGGAGCATTTTCCTGCATCCCTTTCCAGAGGACGAATTCCTGCCAGTGTGGCACCTGAGAGGAAGCTGGGGCAGGATGGAGAGCCTACAGAGTTCTCCTCCTCTTGGGGATCAGAAAGGCCCAGGCATCACAGCAGCCCTGGCCTGCATCTTGATAACTTTTACAGCCCTACTCCAGGTGCCGTGGGGGTCCCCTCTACTCTTCCCCCTGCTCTGCAGCCCTGTCTCCCTGTGATGGATTTGTTAGTATCTGTGTCTAGTGAGAACCTGCTTCTTAAGGCACAGGGTCCTGGGTTGTGGCTACAGCCTGGACTTACAGTACTTCCAACTCCAGGGCTGGAGGTCTCAGCTTCCCAGGGGCCAGGAGGCCTCTGCTGTGAGCACAGCTCTCCTCTCTGTGTGTAGTCCAGGTGGGCTTTGAACTTGCTATGCTCCTGCCTCAGCCTTTTAAGTAGCCAGTATTATAGGACTATATCACATCCCTTTTGCTAGTCCAACTCTCCCTCAAATTCCATGGGGGAATTTTGGGCAGGTCTGGAACCCCTCCTGAATACTTTGGTATTCCTCTCAGGAGTATTTGGTCAGCCAGTTAATGTTGACAAGTGTTCCAGCTGTTTGGTTATTTGCAGTGTAATCTTGGACCCACTGCCTGGCCTTCTTCTGCATGCTCAGCCCCCTGAGAACTTACCTCTGCAGACCTCATTTTCCAAGCTCCTTTGCCAACAGGCTCTGGTTAGGTCCAGCCAATGGGAAACACCAAGGGACTGGCATTGATTTTAGTGTGTAGGGGCTGGGATTTCCCCAGGGTCTCTGTTCCTCAGGGACACTGTCACTCACAGTTCCAAAGGACTTAGATCTGGTTACACAATCTACACATACATATAGGCTACTTAACTTCCACTGAGCTTTTCCAATTGCCCCTTGTGTGCTCCCTATTTTTCTCCCAAAGCATCTACTTCAAATCTCTTCCCCTCACATACACACCTTTTAAAATTTGTGTGAAATAGCTGGTGGGTTTTTGTTTGTTTTGTTTCTAGAAAGCTCATTTTGTGTCCAAAAAACATCTCAGGCTGACGATGCAGCTCCATAGATAGGGTGCCTGCAGAGCATGCACAAAACCCTGCTTCCATCCCCAGCACTGCATAAACCAGGTATGGGAGGTGGAGATAGGAAGATCAAAAGCTCAAGGTCATCCGTGGCTACACCTTGTCTCTAAATAAATGACTATGGGATCTTCTCGGTTGTTTAAGTTCACTCCTGTGACATCCCACACATTCCCAGGGCTCATGCTGTGCCCCCAGCCATCACTGTCAATTTTCCAAATCCTGTGAGCCACCTGCTTATGACTTCCATTCTGCAGGTGTCAAAGAGCTGCTCAGGCATCCCTTCTCAACCATACCAAATCCCACGGGGGTAACAGGGAGGAAAGGGCAAGCCTGACTCCCAGACCAGTGGTGTTTGTAACCCCCACTTTGGCTTTCTGTTGCCCCTTCCTTCCTCTCCAGACCTGTGCACACCCCACTGCTGCCCCCTCTCAGATGAGAACAGATTGCTGTCGTGCTGGGAGGTGTGGGATGTTCTGGTCTTGGCTGCCCATCTACCTAATCACGCCAGGTCAAAGCACAGCAATGATGATGATAACTACAGTCCACATCTTGTTGATGCATAGTCAATTCCGGTCTGTGGGAAAGAACCTGAGTTCTAAGCACTGGCTCTAAGACCCTGATGCCTCCAGAATCAGAGGCAAATTGGACACTGGAAAAGCCCCAGGGTCTCTAGAATTAACTCAGTCTCCCCTATTCCTCAAGTAGATTTAGACCTTTTGATTTCTGTCCTTGGAGAGAGGAGAATCCCTAGGGTCACTCATCTACCAGGGTGGGGAGAGTCAAGAAACCTGTTGAAGGTGACCCCCTACAACCCGATGAAGTCCCGGAGCACAGCAGTGACCAGGGCAGTAAGTAGGGGTGTGGTACAAGCAAAGCGCTGGCCAGGCAGCTGGCCGTGAGGAGGCAGAACAGCCACAGGAGGTGCCCAGAGCTCAGGAGGAGGGCACCAAGGACTCAGGGGCCCACATTGCTGCCAGGGCATGGTGGGCCCACAGTAGAGGGTGGAAGGCATTTCACAGACTCTAATAAACACACGCTGGATTTATCTGGGAGTATAAAAACCTGCTTAGAAAGAGTTTGAGATACATCCTGGGCTTTTCAAGGACTTGTGTTAGCTGGGAATGGGTGACTGCATTGTCTTCATTTGCAGAAAGGCTTTTGGATTTCTGAGCTATTTACAAACAATTTTAAAAACTCAGAACCCAAGGCTGGGAGTGTCACTCGGGGGCAGAAAGCTTGTCTGGGCTGCCCTGGCTCGGGCGTCAGTGCTGCAGGATGCACAGGATGCACAGTGGGGTATTCAGCACTTCCTAGCAAGATCCTTGGCCCACAGGCAGGGTTCAGTACAAGGGTACTGAAGCTGAGTCTGCTGCAAGAGCCAGACATGTTGACAAATGCTCTGAACGAGAGAGGCGAGTGTTAGGCCAGAAAAAACAGTCTTCCCCACGAGAGTATGGCAACTGATTATCCAGTTTCAAACGGTCAGCCCTGAAAAAGCACACATACAAGCCACAGACAGAGCAGGCTGCGTTTATGTACACAGGAATATACAGTCATTGGGCCATGACAGCACATATTTAAGCCCAACACTCAAGAGGCAGAGGATGGCTGAATTCAAGGCCAGCCTGGTCTATAGAGTGAGTTCCAGGACAGATAGGGATACACAGAGAAACCCTGTCTCAAACAAACAAACTAAACTAAAAGAAAAAAGGAATATACAGTCATACTCATATACACACACATGTAATAACAAAGAAAAAGAGAAATTATGTTATTATACCATAATTTATAAAACATTTTTTTTAAAGAGAGATGATTGGGGGCTGGAGAGATGGCTCAGAGGTTAAGAACACTCGCTGTTCTTCCAAAGGTCCTGAGTTCAATTCCCAGCAACCACATGGTGGCTCACAACCATCTATATCAAGATCTGGTGTACAGGCAGAATGTTGTATAAATAATAAAATCTTAAAAAAATGAATGTATGAATGAATAAAATATAAGTTTAAAGCAAAAAAAAAAAGAGAGAGAGATGATTGTTGGAATGAGAGTAGCAAGGGGGAACAAGAGAAAAGGCCCACTCCTCCCAACAGAGGCAATGAAAAAAAGGCTTCTATTTTGGGGACAGATAGGGTCTCACCATGTATTTACGGCTGGCCTGGATCTCACAAAGTAGACCAGGCTGGCCTTGAACGCATAGAGACCCACCTGTCTCTGCCTCCCGAGCTCTAGGATTAAAGGTGTGCGTCACCTAGCTTGCTTGCTTGTTCTTTGAGACAGGTTTTCATGTAGCTCTGGCGGGCCTTAAACTTCCGATTGGGATTACAGACCTGTGCCATTATGCCTGACTTGAAGTAGAGTCTGGGATGGCAGTGAGTGGATGAACCAGTGGAGGGGGTCAGGGATGAGCAAGAGCAACGGCCGTAAGTACGAGATCCAACAAGTTATTCCAGAAGTAGGAAGGAAGCCTGCACTGAGAACAATAGGAAGTTGAAGAACAACATTATTTACAGGAACTATGGGCTTCAGATCTTAAACCTCTTCTGGATGACCTTGGGCCAACTGAGCAACCTCTCTGCTAACTGAGCTGAAGCACTGTCCTAGTTCTAAGACCGAGTTACTGCACGAAGGTGCTGTACTGCCCTCCACAGGAGCATAGCAACCATCGAAGAGCAGACTGTCAAGCTCTCCTGCGCCCTCCTCACAGACCCCCAGCGTGGGCACCCACTCTGATGTCCCTCTTCCTGCTTGACACAGAGATGGGGTCACCTAGGACACTTGGAGAGGCCACCACCCAAGTGCTGTGTACCACTGCCTTGGGCAGTACCAGAAACGCGTCTCCCTGCTGCTGCCTGGAGCTTTGGCCTGGGTCCTGGGGACGAGGCCCAGGGATGCTGGGCCTTGAGGAACAGGAGTCACCTGCTAGTGCTGGGCCCAGCACGGGGATCCTATTTTAATGGCTGGGGCTAGAGACCAGAAGCGCTGAGGGAGGCAAGAGACCTGTCCACAGCCACAGAGCTGCGAGGCTGCGTAGGCTTCTCCTCCTCCGCTACTGTGCCTCTCTTTTGGGTCAGCTCCTGTATGTCTGGTTGTCATGGTCCCCATGCAGACACATAAATGCTTCAGTTGAAAGACTCATAGGCAGGGAGACGAGGAGGGGAATTAGAAATATGGATAGCGGTAACTAGCTGGCTTCCAAATCATTTACCCGGACAAATGGAGAAACTGGAGGCATTGAGTTTTACGTTGTTTTCCCCCCTAAGACACTTGAAGGCACCCAGCCCAACATAGTTATGTTAGGACAACCTGCCCTAACATCTTGGAGGCCTACTGGGCCCAGGCTGTGGTCTGAAACAGCCTGACTGTCTGCAAACAGGGACCTAGACAGCTCTCAGGAGAACTGTTTGCCAGCAGTTCTGGAGAGGGCCCACAGAGAGCTGTAAATCAGGCACTGCAGCTATGGTGCAGCGCAGAGAACAGGCACCAGGGCCCAAAAGATCCCCTATGCTGGCCTGGGCTCTGCAGAGGGGCTGGCTTGCAAGCTGGTGCTGAGTTGGGCTCCGATGGTTCCAGCTCAGGGTGAGCTGAAGGCCAGAGTGGACCCCTGGGTGGCTCCTGGTGACCGTCCCTGCAGCTAGGTGGAAGGAGAGGTAGGAGGGAGGCCTCGGGCCCTGACTTCCACAGCTGTCTCTGGAGGAAGGGAGACCAGAAGCAGTCTGGAGTTTTTGGCTAGGAGGGGCCAGATGGGGGAGGAAAAACAGAAATTGAGAGTCCAAGGCGAGACGATGACAACTCGCTGACAAGGTAGCTGAGGTGATGTCACAAACGGCACTTTGTGAGCGATGACCACTTTTACAACAGCAATTGAGCACATCGTTCTGGCGCAGAGCAGGGAGCAGAGAATACAGGCACTCAAGCTACTGGCTCTGCCGGTCACCAGAGCACACCCTGACAGGGGGTGGGGGGCTCTTGTCAGCCCCGTTTTATACCCATACAGGGCAGACAGAGAAACAGCAACCCCACGGTCTGAAGTAGCTTTAGTGTCTCTGGAGGCAGCCAATGCCTGGAAAGCCACTCCTATCCCAATGTGACAAAAAGCCCAAGGAAGCCATGCGCCTTGCTTGCTCTCCTCCCCTTTCCCTGCAGCAGACAGCAGCAGAGGCCCCTGCTCGCCTCCCAGCTTCGGAGGGAGGACCGTCTATATAACACTGGGGTAATACACTTAGGATACAGTCATGATATACCAGACACGGAGCTTTGCATCTAACTCTCCCAGCAATATTTACTGTCAGCGTCCGTTGTACAGTGAGAAGTGCCATGAAGACTCTGCCCATACTCAGACTCCACACCCTCTCTTCTCTCAGCTCCGACCTTTCCCAGCTTGCTTCTGCTTCCATGGTATATATAAATGACCCTCTACATCTGCATACAGTCTAGGACCCAGGGCTGGAGCGATGTCTCAGGGGCTAAGACCTCAGACTGCTCGTCCAGAGGACCTGAGTTCATTTCCCAGGACCCACATCAGGTAGCTCAACAGCCTCGAACTCTAGCCCCAGGGTTATCTGATTTCTCTGGCCTCTGTGGATATCTGTACTTATGTGCATATACCAACACACACACAATTGCAAACAACAAAAATAAATCCTAGGCCGGTGGTGATAGCACATGTAAACATATAAGTAATCCCAGCCCTCGGGAGGCAGGTCTCTGAGATCGAGGCTAGACTCATCTACAAAGGGAGTTCAGGACAGCCAGGGCCACAGAGAGAAACCCTATATTGAAAAACAAACAAACAAAAAGTCCATTCCCCACCCCCCCACTTCCTGCCTGTGGGTCAGAATATAAACTCTCTTTTTCTGCCTCCCGCTTGTAGATTAAAATGTGAGCTCTGGCCAGGTACAGTGGCACATGAAGGCAGAGGCAGGCAGATCTCTGTGAGTTTGAGGCCAGCCTTGTCTACGAAGTGAGTTCAGGACAGCCAAGGCTACACAGAGAAACCCTGTCTTGAAAGATGTGAGCTCAGCCCTGTCTCCATACCTTCACTCTGTCCTCACAGACTCTAGCCCACAGAAACCATGTTCCCAATTAAATTACTTCATTTAAAAGTTGTCTTGGGGGCTGGAGAGATGACTCAGAGGTTAAGAGCACTGGCTGTTCTTCCAAAGGTCCTGAGTTCAATTCCCAGCAACCACATGGTGGCTCACAACCATCGCTGAGATCTGGTGCCCTCTTCTGGTCTGCAGGTGTACATGCAGACAGAACACTGTATACATAGTAAATAAATAAATCTATTTTTTTTTTAAGTTTTCTTGGTCATGCTGTCTCTTCATAGCAATAGAAAAGGGACTGTGAGTGCATACAGCACATTTTCTCTTCATGTACATTTGCTGGGGACACAAATATTGAGACTGACTCCATAACCCAGTTGTGAATAGTGCAACAGTAAACAAAAATGTGTGTCTCTGTGATGTGTTAAGTCCATTAGGCAGCCAGGCATGGTGGCACACGCCTTTAATCCCAAACCCAGCACTCAAGAGGCAGAGGCAGGCAGATCTCTAAGTTCAATGCCAGCCTGATCTACAAAGTGAGTTACAGAACAGCTTACACAGAAAAACCCTGCCTTGAAAAACCAAAGTAAAATAAAAATGAAAATAGTCCTTTAGGAGCTGGGCAGTAGTGGTGTATATTTTTAATCCCAGCCCTCAGGAGGCAGAGGCAGGTGGATCTCTGTGAGTTTGAGGCCAGCCTGGTCTACAAAGTGAGTCCAGGACAGCCAGGGCTACACAGAGAAACCCTATCTGGCGGGGAGATATGATCTCAGGTGCTCCCTGTCACCATATCTTGCTCGGCCATCAGAGACTCTAGCCAGGAATGACAGAGCTGAATCATGTGACAATTCTACTTTGAGTTTGTTGAGGAGCCTCCATGTTGCATTTTTAGAGACAGGGTCTCACTGGGTCGCCTTGTCTGTCCTGGAACTCACTCTGTAGACCAGACTGGTCTCAAACTCACAGAGATCCACCATCCACCTCCTAAGTTCTAGGGTTAAAGGCATGTACCATCATGCCCAACTTTGCAATGCTTTTCAAGTTTTTCTGGGAAGTCATAATTTCCTGGTTTTCATATGTTCGGTAGCAGCATACAACCACCACCATGATGGATTTTAAAAAAATCTTTCTGAGCCTCCCAGAGGAACCTCCAATCCCCTCACTGCCTAACTCCAGATAAGCACGCCACAGTACTTCATCTCTCTAGACTTGCCTATTCTAGGTAGTTCTAGGTGGAGTCATGTAATATTCAAAGCTTTTTGGTTGAGGAGGTACTTTCTTTTCCCTGGATGGATCTAGGGCGAGTGCTCTGCCGATGGGCCATACCGCTAGCCCCCAGGCCACCCACTGACCATTTCCTTGATGGAAGTGAGAGGCTAGACCCATGACATAACTCTATCTAAGGACTTTGACCAAACTATGATAAAGGTTTAAAGGCAGAAATCCTCTTCTTTCTCACTGACTCCTAAAGTTATTGAGCCTGGGGTGGTGGTGCTTTTCTTCCAATTCAAGGCTCCAACTCCAAATTCCTCCATTACACTCAGGTGTATGTCAGAGAAAGCCCAGGCTTTCTCTGGGCTTTCCAGGGAGTCCACTTGACTTCTTTTTTATTTGTTTGTTTGTTTTTGACACAGGGTTTCTCAGTATAGCCTTGCTGTCCTGCCTGGACTTGGTTTATAGACCAGGCTGGCCTTGAGCTCACAGTGATGAGACTACAGGCATGTGTCACGGTGCCTGGCTCCACTTGACTTCTCCGTGAACCCTGTACCCAGTCCTTCAGCTCTCCTGCCTCCTTTGGGAAGCTGGCCCTAGCTGCTGAGCGTTGTTGGTTGTATGTGTTTGTCTCTGCAGGCGGTAGACTGGCAGCCTGAAGAAGGACCAGGGTCAGAGAGAGGCCCAGCATGACAGGAAGGGAAAGAACACTGTGCTAGCAGCTAGCATGCTGGAGTGGGTTCCAAGTCCAGGGGAGCAGACATCCAGCCAGCACCCCGTCCAGTCAGGCTCTCACCCCCTCCACTCCTAACAATCACCTGGGAAATGGCACTGTCAGGTTCATGGTCCAGGAAGACTGCAATCCTGAGAGGTTGGTGGTCTGCACAAGGCACAGGCACCCACCAAGACTGACCTGCTAATTTTCAAATTGACCCCCCACCCCGCAGGGATTCCTGTTCGAGGACCCCGTGGCTCTCCAACTATTCCTCCATCAGATCTTATAAAAGCAGTTTTGTGGGCAGGGGAGGCAGCTCAGTGGTGAAGAAAGCCACTGGAGTTCCTACGAGGAGAGGTCAGTTCACGGCTGAGCCCTGGGTGCTGCCTGGAGCAGATTCCAGGAAATGTCTGTGGGCGCGAGCACAGGTGGGGAGGAGGAGGAACTGGTGTGAGTGTATGGACTTGTGAATCAAGAACTCATTTGAGGGTTTGTTTGTGCTGAAGGCCCTGGGCTCCATCCCAGCAACAAACACAAGAAGAGAATCTTGGCAAATTATTGCTCCCTAGATGCTGTGTTAGAGGAGTCCGGAGTTCGAGGTTAACAAGGACTACATTGTGAGACCTTCTCTCAAAAAACTAAGTTAGTTTTTATCATTTCCTAACACTTGTACCAAAAGCATGGTATAATTCCAGCCCTGAGGAGAAAAGGGAACATCCCTGGGGCTTTATTGGCCAGCTCGTTGATGATTCAGATCCTGTCTCTATAAATGCAGAGTGGCTGAGTATGGTGGCACACTCCTTTAAACCCAGCACTCAGGGAGGCACCGGCAGTTTGAGACCAGCTTGGTCTACAAAAGCAAGCTCCAGGACAGCCAGAAATTCTGTCTTAAAAAAAAACAACCAAACAAAATAATGCCGAGTGACTGAGGAAAACACCCAGCATTGACCACTGGCCTTCACTGCTATGTACACACACACACAAAGTCTTTGGACAGTTTGGCATCTTGGCCCTCTTGAAAATGAACCCATGTGTTCCTACCGTTTGGGATGCACAGAGTCCCACACTGCTCATCCGGGGAGGTGCTGGGAGGAGAGCTTCCTGTGAGCACAGGACAGCCATCCCAACCACCCTCTATCCTCGCACAGCCGGGACCGTCCCCAGAAGTTGCTGCAGCCTGAGACTTGCTGGAAGGCTCCTTAATGTCACCTCAGGCTGGGCAGGTCAGAGGTCAGGGTGGCCTGAGCCCCAAATCTGGATCTTCCACAAACTCAGCAGGACCCTCCTTCTCTCAGACACCATCATGGCGGCAGGGGGAGGAGCTCGGCACTCCCCAGGGCCCTGTCAGCACAGGCACCCCACCCACCACCAGCGTTCTTACCGTGAGTTTTCTCCTCAATCCCAGGGACACCCGAGGGGCCCGCTGCAGCCATGACTACTCCACTTGAAAGAGGCAAAATCTGTGATCCAGAGAGGAGAGGTGCAGGTGTCCACCCTGACATGGTGGCGCTGGCATTCAGCTTTGGGCTAGGCTGATGGGGTGGGGAGGTGGAGGAGGCTCCAGCTCATCCAGGAAGCAAGTGTTACAGTCACTGCAGATATTTGGATGTGTCGGTTGTCACCAGGGACCTGCTGAGCAAGGGAAGAAATTGATGCTCATTAGAAATTCTCAGACCTGGGAAAGAGCTTGTCTAGCATGTGGGAGGCCCAGGGGTCATCTCCAGTACGGGGGTGAGAGGGGCACAGACAGACAGATAGATAGACTAATAAGAGGAGGAACAGTTGGAAGAGAAGAGGGAGGAGGAAAAAGAAATACTCAGAGGATGTATTATGCTGAATTGCAGTTTGTCCTATTATCTAGAAAGTATTCAAGATAGAAAGGTGATTGGGAATGTAGCTCAGCAGTAGGATAGTTGTCTAGTGTCCATGGGGTCTGACAGCCTATCCTTAGCCACATGTACGTATACACATACACACACACACACACACACACACACACACACACACACACGGTGGTGGAGAATGGTGGTACAAAGCCTGGAGTCCCAGCACTGATGTCTAAGGGATTCTATTTCTGTGACCAAACATCCTGATCATAAACAACTTGGAGTTTATTTCAGCAGGGTCTCAGGACATACTCCATTGCTGAGGGTAGTCAGGGCCTAAACCGGGAAGCAGCAGCTGATGCAGAGGCCACAGAGGAATGCTGCTTACTGGCTTGTTCACCATGGCTAGCTCGACCTGCTTTCTTATAGAACCCAGGACCACCAGCCCAGGGATGGCACCACCTACCCTCCCACATCAATCACTAGTTAAGAAAATGCCCTACAGCCTTGCCAATGGGCTAATCTTGTGGGATCATTTCATGTGGGATATTCCTCCATTCATTCACTAATGCCCAGTGGGCCCCTAGATGCAAGAATCACTTCCTACTCCCACAAGCTCATGGCCTAGGAAGGGTCAGAAGATGTGGGTGCCAGTGGCTCCAGGCCTTTGCCTAGGTCCCACGACACACACTTAGGAAATGAGCAAGAAGCACAGCACCTCTTGAGGGAGGTGGGGAGAAGGCCAGCTCTTAAGCAGGACAGCGTGGCCTTCCAGAGTCAGGCTCTGAACCCTGTCTCAGGGTCTCACTCACATACACACACACCAGCAACAGTGTCACCAACTGCCCCTCACAGATAGCTAAGACCTCAAGGGCTACTCTGCCCCACCACCGTCCCCACTAACACCTTACAGTTACAGCTCAAGCGCCCATTCCGGTGTGGCCGGGTCTCTGGTACAGGCCCACCTGCGTCTCCTTTAGTCTTCTGACCTAAGCACAGGGCTGAGGTAGACACTTTGGGAGCTTTCCTGGCACACGTCTTCCACACTGGCATCTCCTGCCTTTGAGCGAGTGCCACAGTGCTGTCTATGTCCTCATGCAGACTGACTGCAGAGTGACAAGTCAGAGTGTGCTGTCCCAGGAAGGGCAGGCTCATCTCCACCCAGCCTGGAGTTGCAGAACCCTATTAAGTTATTTATTTTAATGAGGGTCTAATGTATCTGAGGCCTTCTACTAACTTGTGACCTGAGGCTGACCTTAAACTTCTGATGCCCCTGCCTCTGTCTCCCCTGAACGGCACCCCTAGCCCCTGGGGCCTCCTTCAAAGCTCAGCCTTGCCTCACTGACCCGTCAAACTTGACCATCAGGAGTGAAATTTTTTTGTTTGTGTCTTTGTTTTGTTTTTTGGAGACAGGGTTTCTCTGTGTAGCCTTGGCTGTCCTAGACTCACTTTGTATACCAGACTGGCCTCAAACTCACAGAGATCCACCTGCCTCTGCCTCCCAGTGTGCTGGGATTACAGGCATGAGCTACCACGCCCCAGCTTCTTCATTTTGTTTTGAAGACAGGGTCACACTATATAGCTCTGGCTTCCCTGAAACTCACCATGTAAGCCAGGCTGGTCTCTGCCTCCCAAGCACTGGAATTAAATGTGCTGCTGATATACCCAGCTGGGGAGAACTTTTAATCCAGCTGCTAATTATTTCAAGTTTCAGCAGCTCCCTCTGAACTCTGGCATCGACTCCTCTGGGCTGTGGATTCCTCCTCCTCTGGTGCAGAGAGGAAGCATCAGTGTACTGTGGCCATGGCCTCTCAGCCTCTCTCCCTGCAACCGTGCCAGGCACACTCCTGCTCTGACCTCCGTGTTCGGCTCTGCACACCTGCCGGTCCCACACGAGTCAGCAGCTGGAACAATCGGGCAGGTGCTCACAAGCTGAAGTTGCTCAGCGGCTTCCTTGATGACTCAGACCTACCCTTCGAAAATCAATCATCCACTCGTCACTGCTTTTGACCTGGGCGTCTCCAGGACTGGGCATTATTGGAAAGCTGAGCCCATCAACATTCTGACTTCCTGACAGTGCTGTCTGGGAATTCTCCCTCTCTCATGCCTCCCAAGGCAACCTAGAAAACATAAAAACCTAAAAGCAGAAAACCCGAAGCCAGTTCTCAACTCCCCGTGCTTCCAGCAAGGTGACAGAATGACCCCTGGAGCAGAGCCTCCTGCTGTCAGGAGCTGAAGGACCGGCTCCCCGGGCCCTCCTGTGAAGTGACATGTGATTGGCCATCTCACAGCTCAGCATACAAGCTGCAAAGCCCAGAAAATTGGGTTTGAATTCCAGTTACACCGCAGTCAAGCTGTGTGGTTTGAGGCAAGTTAGTCAACCTCCGAGCTGGGGTAGGTATAGAAACAGCAGTACTCACGTCCCAGGGCTGGAGGTACTTAGGGGTAGGCAGAGAAGCAGAGGCGCTGGCCAGGTGCAGTGGCACACTCTACAATCCCAGAACTTGAGAGGCAGAGACAGAAGGATAGTGAGCTTGAGTCCAGTCTAGGCTCCTCAGAGAGTCCAAGGCCAGCCTAAGCTATGCAGTAAGATCCTGCTTTAAAACAAAACAAGAAGGGCTCAGAGATCAAGAGCACTGGCTGCCCTCCCCCAAGAACCCAGGTTCAATTCCCAACACCTACATGTAGCTTCCAACTACCTGCAACTCCAGTCCAAGGGGACCTTTTACCCTCTTCTGACCTCCACAAGCACCAGATGTGCACACAGTACACACGCACATGCACTGAAAATGCTCAGACACGTGACATAATAAAAATAAATCTAAAAACAAGAAAACCAAGACCCGGGGATGCAGCGCAGAGGCAGGGCACTGCTGGCTAGCATTCACAAAGCCCCTGTGTCTGCCTCCTAGTGTGACTGAAAGCAGGACCGTTCTCCCTTTCCATAGACATGAGCTTCTCGTGTGCTGCTACTTAGCCTTCTGCTCTAGGTAAGGAGCGGTCTAAGAGCTGAGAAGGACCTGTGAGGAGCAAACTCCACTGCATCACTAGATGAAGGTCCCTCAGGACAGAAAGACTAACTCAGGAGCCATAGTCAGAAATCCACTCAACCGAACAGCCCAGAATAGGTGTAGGAGCTGTGGGTGTGGGTGAGCCGGGCCTGTGAATTCACACAGCAGCACCTAGCCTTTGAGGTAGAATCCAGCTTTCCCTCCACCCCACTGAGTCCCAGGCTTCAGAAGTGCGGGCCGCTATGCAGGCTACCAAAAGCTTCCTCAACACTAGGCGGTCCAGAGGTGGCAAGGCTGTGCATAGAGCTACAAAAGGGAGACACAAAACTGCACATGCTTCTGTCCTGTCTAGACTTGCTTCCTAGAGGGTGTGAGGGTGGGAGGCTCCCTCCTGGTTACTACAAACCAGATTTAAGGCAAGCAAAAGAAAGACACATCTTAGAAGGAAGAGGTTGGAAGGGGCGGGAGAACGAAGGCTAAGACAGAATTGGGAGAAACTAAGGAGAAAGAAAGAGGTACAGGCTAGAAGAAGAGGAGGTAAGGGGAGAGGGAAGGAAGGGGAAAGGACCGGGCTAGAGAAAGGAAGGGGCACGGGACGGCCAAAGGACGTGCGGTATTACGGTCACTGAAGAGAAGGAAGCAAAAACAAATAAGCAGACGTTACAGACATAAACCCCCTGAACAGGGATGGTGAGTCTGAGGGTGGAACAGTGGGCAGGGCCTGAGCCCAGCAAAGGTGACCACACTCCGGAGGTGCCCCTCCCCAAAGCTGGGGTTGGAAACTGTCCACAAGTCTGGTGCTGAAATGTTCCTGCTGATTAGGCAGAGCATTGATGTCATGTCTCAAGTCCTTGCTAGGCACCTGCTGTATGCAACCATTATTCCAAGCACTGTGGAAATCAGCAGTGGATAAAATGGACAAATATTTCTCTATACAAAGCTTATGTTGTGTGAGAGAAGACAAGGTACACCTTACTTAGGAAAAAGAGAAGCAGCAGGGCTGGTGAGATGGCTCAGTGAGTAAAGGTGCTTGCTGCCAAGCCAGACAATCTGAGTTCAATCCCCAGAACATACACAGTGCAAGGAAAGAACCAAGTTATTCTCTGACCTCCATATACATGCCATAGCATGTCTGCACATGCATGTGTGCACGTATACACACACACAAATGCAATATATTTTGAGAGGTACATACAGAGGATCATGAGTTCAAGGACCATCTCAGCTCTATACTGAGTTTAAGGCTAATGTGGACTACGAGATATGGGAAAGATGGAGGTAAGGAGGAACGGAACGAAAGGTAGGTAGGTAGGTAGTTTTGAGTACTGAAACCCATGTGATGGAAAGAGAGAGCCAAGTTCTCTAGCCTCCACACACATGCTGTGGCCTGTGTGCAGCCACTCACACACACACAGAAAGAGACAGACAAGTAAGTAGGCAGACAAGAATGTGTGGTGGTCTGAATGAGATCCCCCCATTCCTGGACACCTGAATACTTAGTCCCCAGCTGGTGGCACCATTTAGGGAGGCTTAGAGAGTGTGGCCTTGCTGGAGGAAAGGTGTCCCCAGTGGTAGCTTCTGAGGTTTCAAAAGCCACATGCCATTCCCACTCATCTGTTTGCTGCTTGTGGCTCGAGATGTGCGCTCCCAGAAAGAGGACTCAAGAGATGGCTCAGCAGTTAACAGCAATGTCTGCTTCTGCTCTTCCAAGTTCAATTCCCAGCACCCACATGGCAGCTCACAACTGTCTGTAGCTCCAAGATCTGACACCCTCACACAGACACATATGCAGGCTAAATACCAGTGCACATAAAATTAAAAAAATATAATAATTTACTAAAAGAAAGAAAGAAAGAAAGAAAGAAAGAAAGAAAGAAAGAAAGAAAGAAAGAAAGAGAGAAAGAAAGAGAGAGAAAAAGGGGGCTTGGCTCATGTGAGGGCCTGGATTCAACACTGAAAACAAAACATAACCCAGGCTGTGCAGACGCTGGGTGCAGGACTCTCAGCAGAGGCCAGATCCCTCCCCAGCCTTGGCTCCAGGAAGCTGCCATCCCTTCTAGTGACTTCTCATTCCCCAACTCTCAAACAGCTGGGCTCTACTGTAGAGGAGTCATGGTTATGTGCAGTACTTCTTAGGCTTGGATTTGAGACCTCGGGTTCTGTTTTATCACTGAGTTAACTCCGATAACCCACTCCCTCACCCAGGCCTCTGTTTACACATCTGTGAAATTGACATGAGTCCCTGCACAGCGGAGGGGTGCCACTGTGGAGGTACCAAGGACAGCATACTGTGAAAATTCGCTGCTGTGCACAGGGGAGGGGAGGGACCTGCTTACACTGCAGCTCCTTCTTCTGAGTTGCCAGAAGTCGCCAGCAGGACAGTGCCCGGAGGGTACTCAAGGAAGCCTGTAGCTTTGTTCTTCCCCCTACAAATATGTTCCAATGAAGCAACAGCCACAAGGTCCACAAGACCCAGGCAGCCGCAGCAGAGAGTGAGGCACCACCCAAAGTCCTCCGCTGAGGCCCGCTGGGACTTCTGTCTGGGAGATGCTTGAAGCAAAATGGGCTCAACAGCAAATAAACTGGTACTTCAGTGTGTATGCTTGGCTCTGGAAGATTCCCAGGACTCATCACAGGAACAAGCTCTGGGAAGACACGTTCCAGGAACTCTAGTAGGCATACTTAGCTATGACAGCCCCCACCTCTCACTGAGTCTAAGCTGGCCTGAAACTCACCATATAGCCCAGACTGATCTTGAGCTTATGGCAATCCTCCTGTCTCAGCTTTCCAAGTGCTAGAAGTAGTAAGTCATCACGCCTGGGTTCTCTTTTCCTTTTTGTTGGAGGAATATCCATCATATTTGTTAGCTTTTATGACTAGAACTTACAAAGAAAAGAGGTTAATCTTGGCTTGCAGTTTTGGAGGTTCTAGTCCAGGATCAGTTGAGCCCAATGCTTTGGAGCTGTGTGGCACCGTGATAGAACTGAAGATGCCAGGCATGGTGGCACACACTGTAGCTCTTAAGCGGGAGGACTGAGAGTTCAAAGCCAGTCTGAGCTACAGAGTGATGCCCTGCCTCAGTGAACCAATGAAACTACCTGAAATACCAACATTTAGGAGCCTGAGACAGGAGGGATGAACGTAAATCTAGCCTACGTTATATGGCAAGACCCTGTTTAAAAAGAAAGAGTGTCCTGGAGAGTGGATAGCTTTGGAGGTTTTGTTTCGTTTTGTTTGTTGTTTTGTGACAGGGTTTCTCTGTATAACTGCCCTGGTTGTCCTGGAACTCACTTTGAAGACAAGGTTGGCTTCAACCTCACAGAGGTCCACCTGCCTCTGCCTCCTCAGAGCTGAGACTAAAGATGTGTGCCACCACACCTGGATGATAGTGGTTAGTTTTATGTCAACGTGGCACAAGTTAGAGTTAACTGAAAGCTGGGAATTTCAATTGAGAAAATTCCTCCATAAGGTCCAGCTGAAAGGCATTTTCTTAATTAGTGATTGCTGAGGAAGGGCCCAGCCTATTGCGGGTGGTGCCCTCCCTGGGCTGGTGATTGTAGATTCTCTAAGACAGCAGGCTGGGCAAGCCGTGAAGAGCAAGCCAGTAAGCAGCGCCCCTTCGTGAACTGTGCTTCAGCTCCTGCCTCCAGGTTCCAGTCCTTTAATGAGAGAAGATGATGTGGAACTGTAAGCCAAACAAACCCTTTCCTCCCCAACTTGCTTTTTGGTCATGGTGTTTCATCACAGCAATAAATACCCTAAGACAGAGAGCAACAGCTGGAGAGAAAGAAGAGGGGGGAACTGACGGGGAAGGAAAAAGAAGAAAAGGAAGAGAAGAGGATGAGGAAGATAAGAGGGAGGGGAAGAGTTGCAGGAATGGGGAAGAAAGGGGGAGGAGGAAGGAGGGGGAGCTGGAAGAAAGGACCTGGTAGAAGCCACAGCCTCCTTTAGCCCATAGTTTCTGGTTGCTTCTAAGCAGGACTTGATTGCTTAAAATTTTCACCATCTTTCAACGACAACTCTCTTGGAACTAAGCCTCTAACATGAAATATTCAGGATCCAAATCATAGCATGAAACATCTTAAAGGTACCCGGGGACATTCCAGGCTGAGATCTGGGAAGGATTGAAAACTGTTCCAAGGAGACATCTAGGAAGGTGGGCTTGTAGGTTTCAGCATCATCTAATGTGTGTCTGTTACACAACAGAGGCTTAATAAACAAATAATGGATGAATGCATATGTTGTCTTATTTGCTGATAAATTTTAAGGATGCAGGAAGGAAGGCAAAACTAATCTGGACCACAGGTCTTAGAAAAGGACCGTGTAGCCCTAGCTGTCCTGGAAACTAGCTCTGTAGACCAGGCTGGCCTGAAACTCAGAAATCTGCCTGCCTCTGCCTCGGCTGGGATTAAAGGCATGTGCCGCCACTGCCCATCGAAAAGAATTATTCTTAGTTATTTATGAGTCACATGTTTTGTGACCCAGAATATGTGGGAGACTGGGAAGTGCAGGGCTTAGCACTGGGGACCCCATGACAGATTGGAGAGTGCACTGCAGGAATTAGCACGTGGGGGGGGGGGTGGCTAAGGCCTCCAGGAGGGGATAATGACCCTAACAGGAAGGAGACCACAGACAACTTTCTGAAGGTGAGTTCGAAGGACTGACCAGGTTTCCAGCATTCATGCCCATTTTATAGCCACAAAAGTCACACCTGGTGCCTCTTAGACTCCATATTCCCCGCAATCTGTCACCACTGGCCCCCCATTCCTATTGGTTCATTTTTGCTGTCAACTGCATATCAGGCTTCTCACACCCAAGAAAAGCATGCGCATTCTGCAGAGAGCTGAAGAGTCTCAAAGGAACAAGGATCTAATGGCAAAATTCCAAGCAGGATAGAAAATAAATGGGGGGCCATCTGGGTGCAGGGGGGTCTGTACCCAAGCCCCCTCCCACTGACATTCTTCAGTGCCTCAGACAATCTACTCACCTCATCCTTTCAACAACACTTGCCAACTAGCCTTTCTGCCCCTGAGAACAGCAGTGTGACTAGACCTTTAAATTGGGAAAATGCTTCATCATGTTCTGCTTCGCCATGAAAAACTAGAAACTCCCTCCCCCCTCCTCCCAAGTGCACTCTCCTTCCAGTAAAACGTGGTTAAAGGGACAGTGCCATCATTTCCCTAGCTGTGAGGGTCAGCCTGCAGCCAGGGGCTGGGGATGAAATGGAAGGCAAGGAAAGAGGGAATCTGTCAGTTCCTGTTCTGGGGACCCCTCCGAAGAGAAAACCACACTAAAGCGGGGTTCGGTGGGGCCTGAGATAATTGCCTGGGAGAAGCTGTGATCTAAAGAAGTTTGCACTAGTTCCCAGAGCTTGTCAGTGGACATTGGGGTGGCATTCTCTGCTCCAGGCAGAGGGGCTTTCCCGGGAGAACTTCCCAGAGAGCCAGGTACTGGACAGGACCTGAAGGGGTAGGGTCCCTTCGAGACCCTGCCATATGACTCATCCACCCCTCCCCAGTACCGCAGAGGGGTGATGCTTGGGAAAAGCTACTGAGCCTCCCCGACTCTGTAAGGCGTAGATTAACCCTTCCCCTCCGAGGAGGAGGCTCTGTCCCTGGTGCTGAAACGGTAGCGCCACGGGAGCCTCCGCTAACAAGGCATTTGACAGGAAAGCCAAACCAAGAACCAGCCATAAAACAAAGCAAGGACCCCAGGTCCGAGCCCCTCCGCCGCCGCCCTTTCACCTGAATCCTCAGGAGGGCTCAGGAGGGCTCAGGAGGGCTGTGGACTTTGGTACTGAGAGACCACCCCAGCACTTGCTCGGGAGCATGAAGGAGCCTACGGCAGTATAGGCTTATCTACTGTGGGAAAAGGAGTGAGCTGACGCAACGGAGAGAAGTCGGGCAAGGAAGGCAGAAAGAGAAACTTCTCAAGTGAGAAGTGGGTGCCATAAATACTGGCAAAATGCAGGTTTCCGCCCCCGAATTGAGCCAGAGATTCCCCAAGCTGGAAGCTCCCAGCAGTGCCTGGGGATTTGGGACTGCGTCTTGTCTCTGTCGCACACAAGGGAGACCACAATTTGTACAAGGTCATTCAGTTGGCAACGCACAGAGCTGTCCCCACCCTCCCCGCTTGCGGAACGAGGCTTGGGTGTCCAGGATCTCGCTGCCTGCTCAGGGACCCTCTGCTTCCTGGCCGCCTACAGGTTTCCCTGCTGGGCAAGGTGCAGTCTCCACTTCCAGTCTCGCCACTGGACTCGTCAGAGAGCGCCAAGTTCCCCTCTCACCCAGCGCTCCCTTTCTCCGTCTGCAGTGTTGCCCGTGTTCCCTCAGGGTAACTCTGCAGTCCTTTCAAACTCCAAGTCCCCTTCCCCATCCCCAAAGCCAGCAGCCATCTGTAGCGTTCCTTAAGCCCCTAGGGTCGGGGAACACTGCAGCTCCAGCTAGGAGGTCACCCCAGTTATCCCCAGTAGCGTCCACCGTGCGACCCTCCAGAACCCCTTCCTGGATGGCTGCAGGTCTCTGCACTCCTCATTTCAAGGCCCTCTCTGTTAGGGAACCCTGTGTTGCTTCTCATGGGGGCCGGGGGGGGGGCATCCGCTCATAGCAATCACTGCAAGTCCCCCGTTGCTTCTGCCCGCAGGCCCCCTGCCCCGTCACTCCTGCGGTCTTCTCCCTGGTGCAGGCGCCCTCTCTTATTCTGAGGGTCTCATTCTGACCAATAGGGTCTTCCGACGTGCACCTGGAGGTCTGCACCCGTCCGCTCCGGAAGTCCTTAACTCCTTGGTCTGACCTCGGGAGGTTCCACTGACGCTGCGCCGATTCCCCTTCACTCCTGGGTGGCACCCCCGCCCCCCAGCCCCGCCCCGCCCCTCTCACTGCGGCGGAGCCGGACGGCCCCGGGCCGCAGGGGAGGAGATGGAGAGGGCGGGGCCCTCCTCCCCAGCCCCCTACTGCCGAGGGGGCCGGCCCCGGCCACCGCGGATATAAAGGAGCCGGGAGTCCAGGAGCTGCCGCAGTGCCGCCCGCCCCGTCCCGGCCCCGCACTCCCGCTCCGCCGCCGCCGGCGGCCGCACCTGCACCGGCCATGATGAGCTTCGGCGGCGCCGACGCGCTGCTGGGCGCCCCGTTCGCGCCGCTGCACGGAGGAGGCAGCCTGCACTACGCGCTGGGCCGCAAGGCCGGCGCGGGCGGCCCGCGCTCCGTCGCCGGCTCCTCCAGCGGCTTCCACTCGTGGGCGCGGACGTCCGTGAGCTCCGTGTCCGCCTCGCCCAGCCGCTTCCGCGGCGCCGGGGCCGCCTCCAGCACCGACTCCCTCGACACGCTGAGCAACGGCCCGGAGGGCTGCGTGGTGGCGGCGGCGGCGGCGCGCAGCGAGAAGGAGCAGCTGCAGGCCCTGAACGACCGCTTCGCCGGCTACATCGACAAGGTGAGGCAGCTCGAGGCGCACAACCGCAGCCTGGAGGGCGAGGCGGCGGCGCTGCGGCAGCAGCAGGCCGGCCGCGCCGCCATGGGCGAGCTGTACGAGCGCGAGGTGCGCGAAATGCGCGGCGCCGTGCTGCGCCTCGGGGCGGCGCGCGGCCAGCTGCGCCTGGAGCAGGAGCACCTGCTGGAGGACATCGCGCACGTGCGCCAGCGGCTGGACGAGGAGGCCCGGCAGCGCGAGGAGGCCGAGGCGGCGGCGCGCGCCCTGGCCCGCTTCGCGCAGGAGGCGGAGGCGGCGCGCGCCGAGCTGCAGAAGAAGGCGCAGGCGCTGCAGGAGGAGTGCGGCTACCTGCGGCGCCACCACCAGGAGGAGGTGGGCGAGCTGCTCGGCCAGATCCAGGGCTGCGGGGCCGCGCAGGCGCAGGCGCAGGCCGAGGCGCGCGACGCCCTCAAGTGCGACGTGACGTCGGCGCTGCGGGAGATCCGCGCGCAGCTCGAAGGCCACGCCGTGCAGAGCACGCTGCAGTCCGAGGAGTGGTTCCGAGGTGCGCGCGCGGGAGCACGGGGTGGGGAGGGGTCGCCCCCTCCCGGCGGGACGGTGGAGCACCAGTGAGGATAGGGGACTCCCCACCCCCACCCCCGCAAGTAACCCTCTGCAAAGTGCAGGCCACCCCATAAAGGAGCGGTTTTACTTTGGCTCTCCCCTGGGGTGCCCCAACCCTGGATTGTTCCTCAGTTGCCGCCCTCCACCTCTGCTGCACACAGTTAGGCGGACCCCGTTTTCAGACCGGTCTCCCTCCCGGAACACAGCAAGCCCCTTCCAGGGTATCACACCAGCACCCGCTTGCCCTGCCGACTCTGCCTGCCCTTTCTCGGATGGAGCAGGAGCATTCTGCTGACACCTACCAGGCTTCTCAGTGCACAGTGTCCTCCCCCCACCTTAGTAATCTGCTGTGTGAGATGAAAGGAGCCGCTCACTCGTTTTCGAGTGCTTTCCAGCCAGGATGGAACCAGTTTGTGGCGGGGACAGCCCCTCCTCCTCTCAAATGCTAGGACCTCCCATCTCCCTTTTCTCCCAAAACTTACAGGGGTTCTGAGTCCAGCCAGACTGCAGTTGCCCTGAAGCCTCGCCCAGTAGCTGCAGAGTGACCTTGATCAACATTGGCCTTCTCTGGTTTCATTTGGGACTGGGGTATAAAGAACCCTTCCTGAAATTGTCTAGAAACCCTTGCGTTGTGTGGAGGCGAGTGCGGGTCTTTGGCACTTTCCAAAGATGTCCCTGATCCATGCTAGCTGAGAATTGTCACCAGTGCTTTTTAAGTCTTTGTGCTAACAGCAGGGAAAGCCGGCACACTGGGTTCGGACGCTTGGAACTGCTGCTTTCATGCTGCACGCCTTTGCAGTAGTGGTGAGCTGTCCCTTCCCCCATCTCTGCGGCAGGGCTCCTCCCAGAGGGGACCTCTTCTCTTCTTTTAGGTTTGCCCTTCACCCAAGCAGGGCATCTCAGGATATGTGTCCCCACCAGCTGGCCTCCTTCTTTCCACCAGGACTCAGCTCTTTTAGGATGTTCACTTGCAGGAGCTTAGGACCGATTTCTGACTTCCAGTGGCGCCCCCGACAAGATCCAAAAACCAAGAGTCAGTTGGTGGCAGAGGCTATAAAACCAAGTCAGTAGAGGAAGGGACAGAGGGTTGGCACACGGGGCTTGTGTTCTCTGGTGACCTTGGACTCTGCGGAAATCTGCAATGAAGTTACCATGGCTACATTGTAACTGATGACTCCCACAGCTTTCACAGGTAGAGAGGTCACAGGAATAGTAACTTCTTCCACGAGCCTGGACCCCAGCTCAGCGTTAGGCCTCATGCTAGATTGCCCATTCAGTCCCTTACTGTGCCAACCCTTTGCTAAGGAGCTCTGTCAGGCACTGAAACCAGGAACGGGGCATGAGGGGAGGTTTCCCTTCTGAGTGCTTTACGGATCAAGTTGAGGGAGACACAGTCTGCCTTTCAAAGCCAGATAGACTACATTTGAATCCTGCCACTCATTAGCTGGGTGGCTTTGGGCAACAGCTACTTGACTGGCATATGACAGGGTGGATTAAACATCCTGGCACCCAGTAGGTCTTCAACCCATGTGTGCCACCTTTCAGATCTGAGCATTGGAACCCAAGTTCAGATGTGTCTAACCCTGTGCCCCAATTGCTTCCCTGCTTAGTGAGGTTGGACCGACTCTCAGAGGCAGCCAAAGTGAACACAGATGCAATGCGCTCAGCACAGGAGGAGATAACCGAATACCGGCGACAGCTGCAGGCCAGGACCACAGAGCTGGAGGCGCTGAAAAGCACCAAGGATTCCCTGGAGAGGCAGCGTTCTGAGCTGGAGGACCGCCATCACGCAGACATTGCGTCCTACCAGGTGCTCCGGGGAAAGAGGAGTCACTTCCTTTCTTAGAGCAGGACTCTGGTCTCTGAGTCAGACACCACATCATGTTTCTATTGTGTGGCCTGGAGAGTTATCTGCCTACCCAGATTAAAATCTCTTCTCTGAAGTGTGGAGGAGGAAAGCAACAACAAAAATCTCTGCTTTGCAGAGCGGTGGAGGTCAAAGAGATCGCCAGTGTTCGGGAAACAGCTACGTAGTAGAGTTCTTGCCTTCCTAGTATGCATGAGGTCCTGGACCCCACCCAGGACCTAATAAGTAATTTACTACTTCGATAAAAATGCTCAGCAGCATCTTGATTAGAGTAGGGATTCTAGTTACCAGTACCTGTGGGTGTGGCAGCTTTGGTAGATTCACTCAAAAATAGTCTTGGGGAGAAAAGGGTCACTTTCATACCTACTAATGACGCCTGTAGAGACTTTGGAAACTGGAGAAACACAAAGGAGCAGCTAAAAGGTAGCTCTGACGGTTCGCTTTAAGGCACGGGTTCTCAACCTTCCTAATGCTTCGATCCTTTAACACAGTTCCTCATGTTTCAGTGACCCCCCCAACCATATTTTTTTTGTTTTGTTTTTTCAAGACAGGGTTTCTCTGTGTAGCCTTGGGTGTTCTGGACTCGCTTTGTAGGCCAGGTTGGCCTCCAACTCACAGAGATCCACCTGCCTCTGCCTCCCTGAGTGCTGGGATTACAGACGTGCACTACCACACCCAGCTCATAAAATTATTTTCGTTGCTACTTCATAACTGTAAGTTTGCTCCTGTTGTGAATTGTAATGTACATATTTTTGGAGAAAGAGGTTTACCAAAGGGGTCTCACCCCGCAGGTTGAGAGCCAATGCTTTATGCAGGGCTCCAGCTGGAAGAAATTTCGTCTGTGTTCAATGTGTTTCTGGGTACCCTCTGGCTCACCTCCTAATCAAGGAGCCAAGCACCAGCACTTGCAGGTGCTTCTAGGAAGAACAGAGAACAAAGTAGCTAAGACTGTTCTCTGCCCAGGGCCCTGTGTCTTTTGCTAGTCACGTGCTCTACCCCTGGGCTACCCCTCCACCCTGTCATGGAACATTTTCTAAGCCATCTGTAAAAAGTCACCTATCTTTCTGACTGAGCCGTGTCTGCTGTATTTCGTTCCAGATCTTTCCTGAGATTTTTGCTCCAGATTTTTCTCTCCCTGACTATGAGCACCTTGAGATTTGACAGGGTGGGGCTTTGTCCGCAGCTGGGGGACTTACCAGATCTGTCATCCCCAGGATGCTATCCAGCAGCTGGACAACGAGCTGAGAAGCACCAAGTGGGAGATGGCGGCACAGCTTCGTGAGTACCAGGACCTGCTCAACGTCAAGATGGCCCTGGACATCGAGATTGCTGCCTACAGGTGAGACGGTGCAGGAGCTTCAGCCTGTGTCTTGGTAGCCTGCCTAATTTTAGAGACAAAAGTTTTTTGGGTTTTATATTTGTTTATCTGTCTACTTTATCATATCTTACTATGTAGCCCTCTCTGGCCTTGAACTCACAGCGTAGACCACGCTGGTGTCTAGCTTATGGAGACCCACCTACCTCTGCCATGCGCCACCACAACCTTCCTAAAGACAAAAGTATTTCTGTTTATTTTTACTTTTTATTAGTGTGAGCGTGGGTGTGTTCACGTTGTGGCACATGTGTGGGGGCCAGAGGATAACTTGCAGAGTCCTTTTCCCACCTTTCCACAGGCCCTGGGGGTTTAATTCAGGCATCAGGCCTGTGCAGCAAGCATCTCTACCCACCCGGCCATCCTACTAGAGCAAGAAAGTATTTCATTGTGAGCCTTAGCCTTTAACAGCTCAGCTTTCCCTACAGCCCTGATTACAGTACAGTATATTTTAATGATGTGTGATCAGCAAGATGGTTCAGTGGGTAGTGCTGTATAAGCCTCATCACCACAATCTACTGTAGAAAGTTGTCCATAACCTGTCTCACACTGTGGAACACATGCACTCAAACCTAGGCACACACACAATAAAATAAAGGGAAAAATTGTTTTTAAATCTGTATCTTGAAATCTGCCATTTAACCGTTTTAAGGGAACAGTTCAGTGGTGTCAAGTACATTTGCATATATTTGCATACGAAGCATTCATCTCCCTCCATCTCCAGGGCTGTTTTCACCATCCCAAACTCAAACTGCATACCCCTTAACAGACCCCTCGTCCCCCTGCCCTCAGTCCCCAGCAACTATTCTACTTCCCAAGAGGCAGAGATCTCGAACCTTACTTTCTCTTAACTACATTTTATATACTTGTGTGCACACCTGCAGGCACACGTATATGCAGGTCTGGGGAGGTGGTTTTCTGTTTCTACCGTGTGGGTTCTGGGAATCAAAATTACCAAGTCCTTGGGCTTATTGCTTGGTGTGTTTACCCACTGAGCCACCTCACTGGCTTGGGAGTGCCTTGCTTTCTTTCTGATAGGACTTCTCTACCCCAAACCAATTAGTTACTCAGAGACTTGCTTTGGAGAAAAAGAGGTGCTTAGGTAGTCAGAGACAATTTAGCCCCAACCTTTGCAATTTCTCAGCTCACTGGGTCTTCATTCTTTGCAAAAATAAATGGAGGCAACAGAAACAGCGTCCAAACCATGGATTGTTGGGAGCTCAGCCTGTCCTGTTCACAAGGTAATCCAGCTGACATAGGTTCTGCTGGACAGTCATGGTGCTCACTGAATGGTAGCTGTAAAAAGACCAGTCCTCAAAGATGAGACATCCCAGCCTAGCAGGGTGACATCACAAAGGCCTCTTCTGGTTGGTGAGCCTTGGCTGTCCACCTCCTGGCTCTGATCTAATTTTGCTACTCAGTGCAGCGCACCAGCCAGGAATCAAGGGTGAGCCTAGAGTCGAGAAGATAGGCTTAGGCCCTGCCCCAGGTTGCTGGAGTAAGATCTAGTTTAACAAGATCCAGGGTCATTTGTAAGGTGTTTAATTTAGAAACCACTGTTGTAGAGGAAAGCCCTAAACTTCCTCTAAGCAGGCCCCTTGCCAAGCTCTTAATATTTATTCTCACAGAAACAGCCCTCTGAGGTAAGGACCCATGGTCATCTTTTTACTGATGAGGAAGTCAAAGCCTTCAGAGTCTGGGTAGCTTGGATAAGGTCCCCATCTAGTGAGTAGCTAAGTGAGAGGAAAAATCCCAAAGAATGTCTACAAAAGGAAACAGGACAACTCTAAATGGCACCATCCCAGAACCTCTTAAATTAAATTTATAAGTATGGGCTTACTTGTTCCTAGCTCTTGTTCTTTTGGTCATTGAAGGGATTTTTTTTTTTTTATTGTGTGTGTGCGTGTGTGTGTGTGCGCGCGCACGCGCGCGAGTGTACACAGAGTGTGCATGTAGAGGTTATGCACAATTTATTTTCAGGAGTCGTTCTTTCTCTCCAAACACAGGCAGGACTTTATACATACTATACCAGCAATACGCCACCGAGCCTTAACCCAAGACCTCCACCTTTCTCTTGAATTAGGTTTTTTTTTTTTTGAGAGGGAGGTGGGAGTACATTCAAGACAGGGTTTCTCTGTGGAGCAGTGGCTGTCCTGAAACTTGCTTTATAGACAAGGCTGGCCTCCAACACAGAGATCCGCCTGCTTCTGCCTCCTGAATGGTGAGATTAAAGGTGTGTGTCACCATGCCCAGCTTGAATTAGGTTTTAGTTGAAGACAATAAATTTAAGTTTTGTCACTGTAGAAGTTTTCTTTTTCTTTTTCTTTTTCTTTTTCTTTCTTTCTTTTTTTTTTTTTCAGAGCTGAGGTCTGAACCCAGGGCCTTGTGCTTGCTAGGCAAGTGCTCTACCACTGAGTTAAATCCCCAACCCAGGAATTTTTCTATTGAGGACCATTCTTTAGGGAGACGTTTCCTGCCATAAGCAGCTATGTAGGTGGCCTCCAGAACACTTTGTCATGTAACTTTCTCCATCCTCAAAGTGCTTCCTGCAGAGGCTGTGTATCAGTGTAGAGTGTGTGCTAGCATGAGTCCTCCCCAGCACCAGAAAAAGTAAGTTCTAAATGTCTACTAGTAATGAAAATGAAAAACCTGAAAAGGAGAGAGCAACAGGGAAGGAAAGAAAAAAAAAATGGAGAAAGGGAAAGAAAATGAAATTTCTGCCATTCATTCATACCCTCCCTTCCCCAAACCCTGTTCCTGAATGCAGTGGGCCTTCTGGAAAACCAACCCAGATCCCAAATTCAGTGAGTTAATGGTGTGTCCCATTATTCATTTTGCAGAAAACTCCTGGAAGGTGAAGAGTGTCGGATTGGTTTTGGTCCGAGCCCCTTCTCACTTACTGAGGGACTCCCAAAAATTCCCTCCATATCCACTCACATAAGAGTCAAAAGTGAAGAGAAGATAAAAGTGGTAGAAAAATCAGAGAAGGAAACTGTGATTGTAGAGGAACAGACAGAAGAGATCCAGGTGACTGAAGAAGTGACAGAAGAGGAGGAAAAAGAGGCTAAAGAAGAGGAAGGAGAAGAGACAGAAGAGGGAGGAGAAGAACAAGAAGCTACATCTCCCCCTGCAGAAGAGGTCCCATCTCCAGAAAAAGAAACCAAGTCCCCAGGTGAAGTCAAGTCCCCAGGTGAAGTCAAGTCCCCAGGTGAAGTCAAGTCCCCAGGTGAAGTCAAGTCCCCAGCTGAGGCCAAATCACCAGCTGAGGCCAAATCCCCAGCTGAGGCCAAATCCCCAGCTGAGGCCAAATCCCCAGCTGAGGCCAAATCCCCAGCTGAGGCCAAGTCACCAGCTGAGGCCAAGTCACCAGCTGAGGCCAAGTCACCAGCTGAGGCCAAGTCCCCAGCTGAGGCCAAGTCCCCAGCTGAGGCCAAGTCCCCAGCTGAGGCCAAGTCCCCAGCTGAGGCCAAGTCCCCAGCTGAGGCCAAATCCCCAGCTGAGGCCAAATCTCCAGCTGAGGTGAAATCTCCAGAGAAAGTGAAGACCCCTGTGAAGGAAGGAGCAAAATCTCCAACTGAGGCCAAGTTTCCTGAGAAAGCCAAGTCCCCTGTGAAGGAAGAGGTCAAGGCTCCAACTGAGGTGAAATCCCCTGAGAAGGCTAAGAGCCCGGTGAAGGAGGAAGCAAAAACTCCTGAGAAGGGCAAGACTCTAGATGTGAAGTCTCCAGAAGCCAAGATTCCACTAAAGGAGGACATCAAATCCCCTGGGCAGGCCAAAAGTCCTGCCAAAGAAGAGGTCAAGTCCCCTGAGAAGGAAGAACCCAAGGCCTCTGAAAAGGAGCTTCCCAAGAAGGAAGAGGTGAAGTCCAAAGAACCCCCAAAGAAGTCAGAGGAAAAGACCCCAGCTGCACCAAAAACAGAAGAGAAGAAAGATGAAGCACCCAAGGTAGCCCCAAAGCCCAAGGTGGAGGAGAAGAAGGAAACGCCTGCAGAAAAGCCCAAGGACTCTACGGTGGAAGGCAAGAAAGAAGAGGCAGCAACTCCAGAGAAGGTGACTCCTGCTAAGGCAGAAGGAAAGGAAGAAGCTAAGCCCAAAGAGAAAACAGAGGCGACCAAGACGGAAGCGGAAGACTCCAAGGCCAAAGAACCTAGCAGACCCGCAGAGAAGGAAAAGCCAGAGAAAGAGGAGGCACCAGAGAAGAAAGACACCAAGGAGAAGGCCACAGAGTCCAAGAAGCCTGAGGAGAAACCCAAAACAGACACCAAGGAGAAGGCCACAGAGTCCAAGAAGCCTGAGGAGAAACCCAAAACAGACACCAAGGCCAAAGAGGATGACAAGGGCCTTTCTAAAGAGCCCAGCAAACCCAAGACAGAAAAGGCTGAAAAATCCTCTAGCACAGACCAAAAAGATAGCCAGCCCCCAGAGAAGGCCTCAGAGGACAAGGCGACCAAGGGAGAGAAGTAAGGCAGAGAGAGGAACATCCAGAAGAGCCAAAGAAACTCAGGAGGGTCCCAGTACTCAAGGGTTGGTGTAATAAGTTTTATCTCTTCCTTTCCTTTCTGTAAGAAGAAATACTGCTTAGATGACGGGCTTGCCCTCACCAAACAGGAATGTCCATTAGGATTAAGTTAGCAAGAGAAGATATCTACCCTGAGCCCTGCCCCCAACACCCTAAAGCCTCCGCAGGTGATGGACAACTATGATAGCTTATTGTAGCCAAGTGTGATGTATGCTGAATGCTACACGAGAAACACTTGACTAAAAACTGCCCCCTCCTTTCCAAGTAAGTGCATTTATTTCCTGTATGTACGACAGATGACCGCAATAATGAATGAGCACTTAGAAATGCATTATGCTTGAAATGTCGTAACCTATTCCCGAATGCCTTCTCGTTTTCCAAAGGAGTGGTCAGGCCCCTGCCCAGTACTCTCTCCTGGAAGAGCTGCAGCAGGTGAGGCAGGGCACTGGCCACCAAACCAGACCAGGGCGCACTTTCCACTGGAGTCCACTTTCAATTGCTCCCATGCAATAAAACCAAGTGCTTCTAAAATAAAACTGTGGCTGTTTTCACTCGTTCTCTTCCCCTGGGAAGGATAGGGGCAGGGACAGGAGGTCTAGATGTCACATCACCTGGGAACCTTAGAAATCCAGACTCCTGACTCCACACTCTTGACATCGCAGTCTGAGGGAGACTCAGGGAAAGTGCACACTGTGCCAAATCCCAGTTTACCCTAATGAACACTGATGCCGGATACCTAGGAACACTGAGTCCCAGGAGGATGTCAGATGGCCCATGGAGTCTGCTTGTTAGAGGAGAGGAACCTATGAATAAGGGGGCATGCACGGCTAATTTATCTGTTGAGAAGCTACAGTGCCTGCCTTTCGGCAATCAGTGTGCCCCTCTGGGCGGATTTTGGTTTTTCAGTACTCACCCTATTCCCACCCCTTTTATGTTCTTATTTTTGAGACTGTGTCTTGCTTACATGCTCAGGGCGGCTTTGAACTTGTATTCCTGTCCCTCCTTCCCAAGTATCTGGGCTTATGTGCACGCACCATGATGCCTGGCTCTAGAAAGCTTTCTTTTGAAAGCTTTACGATCCTCTTACAGGTTTCCATGGCGTCCTCCCTGTTAAGTCCTTGTGTGGTGGGCCTGGCATGGCCCCTTATTCTGTGTGCCTCTCTGCTCCCCACAGCTGGATGGCTCTTAGCTATCGTGTGTAATTTTCTTTCCTCTGCACACTCTGACGATTGGTCCAGAATGGCCAGTTGAGCCAATGAAGCTCTTTTCTTGGGATCAGAGTAGTTTGTAGGGAGATGTGAGTCAGGAGCTGTGGGCAGCCATGTTTCTAGACCTATGGTAAAATAGTCCAAGGGAGCGTGAGATGATCAGGGACAAGGTACCTAGAGAGCAATGGTGGACTTCCAGATGATCCAGTCCACAGCTTTTGGCCATTCTTTGGAGTGATAAATCCTTTCCTTTACCAAACTCTTTGGGTTATAACACTGCTTTGCAACCATAAGCTAGCAACGAACTGGTGAGGCCTCAGGGAATGAGCAAGTGCCCCCTTCACTATATCTTAAAGTTCTACTACTGGTCAACACTTGAAGGTAGAATCCATATACCATCTCTGGCACCCATATCCATCTGCCACAAAGACCTAGTTATTAAAAGAATACCAAGACAGTTGAGGGTGGTAATCTTTAGCTAAAGGTGTTTGTTTGACATAATCTCATGTACCCCAGGGCTACTTCTACTATGGTATGTTCCTAAATGACATTGAACTCCTGCTCTTCCTGCTTCCTCCTCCTGATGGCTAGGAGTGTAGGCATGCACAGTGCATATAATAATCTGGCAAATAATCTCTTAAATTATCAGCATGGCCAAGGACTCAAGACCTGAGCATTAATTTTCTGAGCTGCCTGCCTTGGGGAAATCAGATATCTATATGCCCTAGGACATAGCCGTATCTGGACACAAAGTGGGGATCTGGAAAGCGAGAAAAAAAAATCAGTACTTACAGTCCACCTGTCTCAGACTTCTGAGTGCCATTATTACAGGCATGTATCACCATACCTGGTTCTCTCCATTGGTTTGCCTAAAAATGTTACAGTAATCCAAATACCCCAAACTAACTTCCTTTCTTTTCAGGGCAAGGTCCAAATTTCTTATAATGATGACAACTAGCCGGCTAAAAGATAACCGTATTACACAGATGCAGTCTACATGGGCATCTTTCTTTTGAGACAGGGCCTTGTGTAGTTCAGGCTAGCTTCTAACTCACTATGTACATTGTGGAGAATGACAGTGAACTCCTGTTTCTTCCTCAACCTTCCAAGTGCTGGCGTTACAGGTATATACCACCACCCCTGGTTTCTGTAGTCCCAAGGATCAAATCCAGCATCTGTGTTCTAACTATATCCTCAGTTCCATTTTTCAAGGTAGATAAATGATGAGGAAGCAGTGACGTGGGAACCCAAAGCTGTTTTGTGGATTAAATGAATCAGTGATTAACTCTGAGTCACCAATAATGCATCAGTGTTGTATTAAGTAAGGAAGGAACCAAAAGCACTTCCCCTTGGAGTCATTTAACCAAAACCAAGTCCAGATCAACCAAGAGAAGTCTCAAGAGACCTCAAGGTGTATTCTTAACTGTGAGGTACTGCCAAAGTTCCAGTTTCTTAGGATGTAAGAGATATTTTCAGAATATTGCATCACCACTGGTAAGTGATAAGCCAGGATTTGACTCTAGAATTTAACGAATGTTATTACAGGTAATAAAATTAATATTCAGCAAAGCTTCAGGGTACAGATCAAAACCACATATGTAAATTGAGTGTGTGGTGCACACCTGTAAGCCTAGCACTCAAGTGTTAGAGGAAGGATTAGAAGTTCAAGGTCATCCAGCACTACATAAGAAGTTGAAGGGGCTGAAAATATGGCTCCGTGACTAAGAGTACTTGTTTCTCCTCCAGAAAGCTCAGATTCATTCCAGCCAGCCAGCCTGGAAAAAGTGAGACCCTGTCTAAAAAAATTAAAAGAACAATCTAATCTATTTTGTGTGTACTCATTATTGGTAATGAACATGACACATTGAACACACTGGACTCATCAGCAATAAACTGAACAGAGACAGGTTTTTTGGTTTTTTTGTTTGTTTTTAGATAGGGTCTCAGCTGTAACCCAAGCTGGCCTAGAATTTGCTATGGAAACCAGGTTGGCTTTGAACTCACAGAGCTACTCTCTCTGCCTCCTGAGTGCTAAGGTTAGAGAGGTGCACCACCACATCTGGCTGAACAGAGAATCTAAAAAATAATTTCTAATAGCATTAAAAGATCCACTTGCATAAACTGGGCACAATCGCTTTAATCCCAGTGATTGTGAGGCAGAGGCAGACAGATGTCTGAGTTCAAGGCCAACCTGGTCTACCAACTGAGCTCCAGGACAGCCAGAGCTGTCTGGGGTGGGGGTGGGGGGTGGAGGCTTGTTCCAAGGAACTCAACACCCCTAATCAGCAGGATAGTCTGAAGAGATCTATGCCTCCTTTCCCCTCTTATCCTTCTTTCTCTCCTACCTAGTGTTGGGGGGTTGGAAGGAATTGGGGTGGAGAAGGTAGTAGGTAAAAGAAGCCAATAAAGTAGCCAAAAGCCCAACTATAGTCCAAGATCAGCTTCTCACAGGTGGAAAAGGACCCAGTGGGCCATTATGACACTGGAATGTAATTCCTCACCACCAGGCTCCTCTGAGTATACCGACACGAACAATAGTAGTGCTGAAATGGATCACAGCCCAGAAAAAAGATGTTAGTCTGGAGAGGCTTTAGCCCGCAGCTACTGTGCAAACCTTCGATGCAGACAGACCTCCAGACACATAGGAACATGAGCAGTCATTGCCTCCTGAGCCAGTTTTTCTCTGCTGTGAAGGTGAAGGCAGGAGGGTCCATGTACTGAGACCTTTCAACCCATCCACAGAGACAGAAACCAAAACAAAGAGAAAGCAGCCCGACGCAAACAGACCAGAAATGTGAAATTATGATTAGTTCAGGGCCTTACCTAACAAAAAAGCTTACAGTCTGCTCTAGTCAAAGGTTACTAAACACATGACAGAATCAGGGCACTGACAAGGACAGAGTTTCTGTGGAGCGTGACAACCGCACCTTCTCTGGAGAGGGGTTTTCTTAGCTTGTTTCACCAGCCTGCTCAGTAAGAATGCCCTTAAAATAACCTGGATCATTTGGGTTTGCAGAGAAAACAGCAAAGTGAAGGCTGTGAAGAAAGCGAGGAAGAAGCTGGATGTGGTAGTGAACACCTATAAGCCCAGTACTTTTGAGGTATAGGTGGGAGGGTCAGGAGTTCATGATCATCCTCAGCTATAACAAGCTGGAGAAAAGAGACCAGGAATATGGAGGCTGGTAAAAAAAAAAAAAAAAAAAAAAAAAAAAGGCAAGAATCCCAGCACTTGGGAGGCAAGGGTAAGGGGATCTCTGTGAGGCAGAGATCTGGTCAGCCTGGTCTACAGAGAGTCCCAGGACAGCCAAGGCTACCCAGAGAAAACCCTGTCTCAAAAAACCTAAAAAACAAAACAAAACAAACCCAACAAAAACAAAACAAAAACCCTGCAAACAAAAACAAAAGAAAGACAGACAGACTGACTGACCAGGATGGTTCCCTGGCTAGTTATTTTATGTAAGCTTGACATAGGCTAGAGTCATCTGAGAGGACAGAAACTCAACTGAGAAATGCCTCCATGCGACTGGACTGTAGACAGGAAAGCCTGTAGGACATTTTTAAAATTAGTGATTGATGTGGACACACCCAGCCCATCATGGGTGGGACCATCCCTGGACTGGTGGTCCTAGGTTCTATAGAAAAGCAGGCTGAGCAAGTCAGGAAGAGCAAGCCAGTAAGCAACACCCCAACACACACATACACACACACACACACACACGGACTCCCTAATTTGTTTTTAGTCACAATGCTTCATCACAGCAATAGAAACCCTAAGACAGATGGGCTAAGGGGGGCAGCTCAGTGGTACTTGCCTAGCAAGTATGCCAGCACTGCAATAAATAAATAAAGGCAATGAGCATGAACGGGGTTTCCTGGTTCAGGGCAAGTGCTGGCAGGGCCTGCAGTTTGGGGTGTGGCCCAACTCACTAACTGCAGAGACTATAGCCAATTCCAGCAGAAGCAGCTGTTGAGGTCTTTCCCCTATTTGCCCACCGTAGGCATGGATGGCTCATGGATGCCCTGTCCTGAGTTTCTCATTTGCTTTACTACCTTTCTTCATAAGGCCAAAAGATTCCTTTGTTCTGTTTCTCTTTGAAAGAAGAAACCCTCTTCCGGTGGGGACTAGCTGTACCTAGCGAGCAGAGCCCCCCAGCACTCTGCAACACGTCCCTGCTTCTTTCTAGAGGTGAGCTTTTGTGCTGAGTCAGTTTGGCCCCCTTCCAGCCAAGACCAGAGTGGCGGCTGCAGTGCAGGGGCCATTAAAGGAACTATTTTAAGCCGCTGTTTTAATCTTATTCAGCACAGGCAGTGAGACACAGGCCTGAAAGTAGCCAGACCAAGATGCCAGCAGGGACAAAGTCCCAGGCAACTAGGTCAGGAAAAAGACAAGATCTTACCATGTGCAGGAAAAAAAAAAACCAAAAAACAAAAAACAAAACCCACCCAGATGCTCAGGCTGCATGAGACAGCAGAGAAGGAAGCTGCTTAGGAAAGCTGGCTATCCTGTGCTCTGTGTCACCAAGAAAAACGAGGGATGAGAAGGAACAATAGTTCAATGCTTCAAAGAAAGGCTAGGACAGTGCATTTGGGGAGCTTGTTGAAAATACACTTTGGCCCATCCTGTGTCAGCTGAGTCAGAGGATTTGTAGCAGGGCTTGGGAAAGTGCTTTGGGGATTAGCTTTCAGGTAGTGCTTACCTCTGTCAGAGGAATGAGGCAATGTGGGATGAAAGGTATTGAATGTTAGTTTAGGCATAACATTCTCCTCCTGTTGGACTCGTTTCCATTTGTGAAATGAAGAGCTTGGCAGGTTTTAGTCTCCCAGCTTGTCTTAAAAAACTATTTTTTAAAAAATTAAGTGTGTGTAAGGGAGGTGACAGTGCATGTCTGACTGGAGGTGCCTGTGGGAGGCCAGACACATTGGGTCCCCTGAGAGCCAGTTACAGGTGTTGTAAGCCACCTGGCATGGATGCTGGGAAACAACTCAGCGTCCTCTACAAGAGCAATGCATGCTCTTAACTGCTGAGCCATCGTCCCAGCCCAACTCCCCAACTTCTTATATTTGAGATGCTCAGCTCAAAGGACAGAACAAGCAGTTTCTATACAGGAGGCCCATTCTGTCAAGGATGACGTACTTAGAGTGGATGTCTTAGTTGGTGTTCGATCGCTGTGAAGAGACACCATGACCATGACAGCTCTTACAAAGGAAAACATTCAGTTGGGGCTGGCTTACAGTTTCAGAGGTTTAGTCCATTATCACCTAAGTGAGAAGCATGACGGCGTGCAGGCAGACATGGTGACAGAGGAACTGAGAGTTCTACATCTTGATTCGCACACAGCAGACTGTCACCATAGACCCACCTTTAGCTTATGCGAGACCTCAAAGCCCACCTCCCCTGTGACACACCCAACAAGGCCACACCTCCTAATAGCGCCACTGCGAGGCCAGGCAGGCATTCAAACATGAGTCTAGGGGGCCATTCCTATTCAAACCAACACGGTGTATGTGTACTTGTGCCAGATTGTACTAGCCTATGGGGAAGAAAAGCTTGAAAAATCTTAACTGGAACTATAATAAAAGGTACAATTAAGCTGTCTTTGAGTTAAGAGTGAGCCTGAGTTTGTGATCCTCCTGGTTCTGCCTCATGCCGGGATTATAGGCGTGCACCACTGCGCTTGGTTTATGTGTGGCTGGGCATCCAACCCAGGGCTTCATCAATTCTAGGCAAGCACTCTATCAACAGAGCTATATCCATAGCCTGTAACCACAGAATAATTCTTAATTTAGGTTTTTATTTGTTTTTTTGAGACAGGATCTCTTTACATAATCCCAGCTGGAACCATGTAGCTCATGGTGACCTTGAACTCACAGAGATCCACCTACCTTTGCTGGGTGCCAAAGTGCTCCTCAATAATTCTTATTTTCCTATCTTTGTATCCTAGTTTCTTGGTTCTTTCATTACATTTTAGTGCTGAGGAATGATAGAGAGCTTTGCATGTCCTTTACCACCAAGCTATATTCCCTGGTTTTTGTTTGTTTGGTTTTTCAAGACAGGATTTCTCTGTGTAGCCACGGCTGTCCTGAAACTTTGTAGACCAGTCTGGAACTAAAGGTATGTGCCACTACCATCCAGCCTGTATTTTACTTCTTAAGCTGTACTGTGAATGGTTGAGGGCAGAGAGCAGAGATTTTTAGACAAATGTCCAAGAATACTCAGGACAGGGAGAGCTGTTCTTTTTGTGTGCTGAGGCCTAGATCCCAGGCCTTTGGTAAGTGTTCCACACTGAGCTTCACTCATAGATCCTAGAGGAGATAGTTTTGCAAACATTTTCCTAACCTTTTGAGAGTCAAAACATTATTTGAGACAGGGTCTCACTGTGAAGCCCTGGTTGGCCTGGAACTCAGAGATCTGCCTGTCCTCACCTCTGAAGCCCTGGAAGTAAAGACGTTTATCAAGTCACTGTCACCAAGATCCTCCAGTGCTATGTGATCTCACTCTGCTATTCAAAAGTGCAAATCATGCTCAACTTGCTTAGCTTCTGAGTACAGACATGCTTGTGGGTGTCTAGGGCGGTCTCTTGCTATGGCAAGGGTATTGTCACTGACTACTGTTCTGCATGACTCTCCAACATGGGTCTCACTGTGTGGGTTACTGACCTTTTGCAAAGACTGACTTCAACTGTAGATAGAACCTTTAAAGGCAAGATGAGCACCAGCAGATGAATGGGGTAGAAACACAGTTGATAATAGTCACATGACATGAACTTAATAGAAGTAATCTCTAAAGGTTTTGAAAAAATCCAAACTCTCAATGTCTTAATTGTAGTCAATAAGGTCATTCCAAAAAGAATTGTAAAACACACACACAAACACAAACCAACCAACCAAAACCCATCAATCTAATTCTGAAAAAGAGCCTAAGGTCTTCTGGAATATGCATAGGATGTGGCTAAGGCTAACACTGGAAAAACGAATGCAGATCAACAACAGGTGAGTGAGGATTTATAACACCTATTACAGTTTATGTAGTCCAGATGTCGGTGTGCACTGTGTTGAGGTGTGTCTCTGTGTGTTCAGTTGTTGATTGTTAACCCGCCAGACAGCTGAGTCTGGACCTTGGTATTTTCTTATGGCCCATCACTGGGCCAGTATTTCCAATACTGGACCTTGGTATTTTCTTATGGCTCATCACTGGCCTCATATTTTGTAAACATTCAGCTTCCTCACTTGTTGACTGGCTTTAATAAAGAGCTGATGACCAATAGCTGGACAGAATGGGAAAGTGGAACTTCTAGACAGAAAGAGGGTTTCTGGGAGAATTCAGAGACGGGGATTCAGCCAGCTGGCATGGGGGTGAAAGGACATGAATAGGAGAGAGATATAAAGAACTAACCGCAAGTCTGGCCATGGGCTAGAACAGTTGAGATGAGCTAGCTCAGAGTCTGCCCAGCTACAGCCTAAGCTTGTAAATATTAATAAGTCTCTGTGTCGTTATTTAACCACTGGCATGTCCAAGGAAGTCCTGCCCACATTGGGTACCAAATGGTGATGAGGATTTATATTTGGGGGGGGGGGGCTTTTCTAAGTACCTGCTCTAGTTTACCAAATGAGACTTCCAAGATTAATAAGCTTTAAGCACCGTAACTAGGCAGATACCCATTTACAGTAATTTTCTATGCTAGTTTTGCTATTTCCTAGCCATAGGTCCTGACTTACTTGCCATAGAGGTCCTGCCTAGGCTGTTTCTGTTCTATCAGGTCAGTTAATCACCACATCCTTTCTCTACCTCTTCTTCCTTCCTTCTCTCCTCTTCTTCTTTCTCCACTTACCCGAGACCCAGAATGGAAGTTCTGCCTACTCCTCTCTTGCCCAGCTATAGGCTGTCCAGCTTTTGTATTACCCACTCAGAGATAATTTGGGAGCAGAATTTATGCAACATTGATCAATGTATGTGACAATGCCTTGTCTGGACTGCAACCAGATCTCGGGGCCCAGAATTCAGCATTTGAATATACAGAGCACCAGACTAATGTCTAACACTGGGGTACTGTGGAACCAGGAGGAGCTGGTCTGGAGCAGGAGGTTGAGTTTCGTCCAGCTCAAGTGGGAGGAGTGGGGACCACCCCCTCCTCTGCCCTGGGCCTGCGTGTCCTCGTGCAGGGTGCATGTAGTCCTGCACCCCCTTCCTTTGCCTACACCAGAGGAGGCCAGGTAGCAACAGCCATGTTAAACTTCCTCTCTCCTGTTAAGGTCATGTCCAGGAAGTACCTGGAATTCCTCTTTATGCAAATAAAGCATTCCCAGCACCTTAGCCCCAGCCAATGGTGTATACTCACCCCAAAAGCCTCTACTCACTCCACAAAGATTTAAATAGCCTTTGTTCCCCCCAACTAAACAAGATGCTCAATGAGGCCTGCATTCAAGAGTCTGCTCTCGATGGGCTCACCCACTGCCTGAGGTTTCCATCTTCCCCAGCCATTCCTGCCTTATGATCTAGCAGCCTCAGTTGTGGTCCTACTGCGAGGCTGGGAACAGCAGGGGAAGCAGAGCTGGAATGTTATCACTGACCATGAAAACTTGAAATATTTAGAATTATTCTGTGATATCTATCTGTCTTCTATTTAATGTTGTTGCAATGTTAGGCATTTACAACATTCAACTGCCAAGTATTAGGGCATCAAGAGACAAAGACAGGTCTAACAGAAAGAATGAAGGCTGAGAAAGGAATATTTGGATCTACTAACTTCAGTTTCTCCTCCTACTTCCCAATCAGTAGGGATCTAGGATAATAAGTAACAAGATATTTTGTCCCTACAAAACCACACAAGGCAGGGGTAGACAAGCAGGCAGTACCTCTTTAGAACCCACATTTCTTGGCCACCTTTACAAAGCTCACCTGGACGTAGTCTTCATGTGGCCACGGTCCCTACCTGCTCCTCCAGACTGCTCAAGGAGCTACAAACAAAGGCTATTTGGGCAGGTGACATTTTAATCATCTGGTGTCTTTGGAAAATATCAAGAACTACATATCCAGAGCAAAAAGCAGATCCCAGGACCCAGGGACGGACTTTGGGGGAATGACAAGCAGAGAGGGAAGTCAGCGGTGGCTGAAGAATCCTTGAGGATGGTTATATTTAAATGGCTTCATCCTACTTGGGCCCCTAGAGAAATAAGAAAAGGGAGAACAGTTAATAACATGCCTTCAGACTGATAAAACAAGTTACAGTTCACTCACAAGAGAACTCCACGTAGCAGGGGGAAAGTCAGAGGTGTGTAACTCAGGCACAGGGCACTGTAAGAAAATCAGATCACACTGGTAAAGGTGTGACACCATCTTTGTAAAAGTGTCTCTACGTGCTTACAAATGTGTGAACCTGGAGAATCCCTTAAGGTTGCATTTTGGGGACAGTGTTCAAACACCTCATGCTTTTGATCATTATTTATAACTTTATCAACAAACACTTTATTTCTCTAATTGCAAAGGAGGCAAGATTATGCTCAATAGTGCATGGCCAGGAAGCAACAGAGGCGAAAACCAGAGGTCTGACACCAAAGCCTGTTTGTTCCAGGAAGGCTGAGTCATGGCCAGGCAGGCCAAGACCTATGTTGTCTTCCTCCCTTTGTTTCACATAAAATCTATGTGAAGATTTTATGAGTGATTCTGTGGCCTCAAGCAAAACCTCACAGAGGGACATCCTCCACACAACTCTACAAAGACAAATATCTACAAAAAGTGCTCCTTCTTTCTCCATCTGTCTGTGAATGACATCCAACAAGCAGTCACAAAAAGGGGCTCTTGGGGACTTGGTCTAAGGGAATGTGTGTAGGGGTAGTTCTTTGTCAACTTAACACAAGCCAGAGTCAAATGGGAAAAAGCAAGCAGAGAGAACAAGGCATGGAGAGCAAGCCAGTAAGCAGTAGTCCTCCATGGTCTCTGCTTCAGCTCCTGCCTTGCCTTCTCTTCATGAAGGACTATAACTGTAAACTGAGGTAAACCCTTTTCTCCCCAAGTAGCCTTTGGTCATGCTGTTTATCACAATAAGAAAGTAAACAAGACAACATGTGACTAGGCAGCAGGAGGTGAAAGAGGTAAGGAAAGTTTTACTTTTCACCAGTGGCTGAAGGATATTAAAACCTTCTTTCCCTCAGTGGCCAAGAGCTTATCTATCCTGCATTGTGCTGGCACTTCTCCACCTCAATTTAATCTTTCCATTAACACATGAAGTACATGCTGCTTGGAGGTTGAATTACAGTGACCCCCTTATCTCACAGGTGGGAGCTGAAACTGAATTTCAGCCTGGGATCATTCATGGCTTATGCCTCCATGAGGGTTCCTCAGAGGGGTACACCCACGCAGGGTGACGAAGTCTTAGTCTAAGCTGAGCTCAGGTCTACCATTGCTCACTCTGGCATCCTCAGCCTCTTGACGATTTGAACCCCAGTAGTCAGATGGGCTCTAGGCCAGGAACCTGTAGCCCAACCATCAGTTATGTTAAGTCCTTCCAGAGCACAGCACTTTAGGAAGTGAGTCTTCCAGGATCCACTTAAGAGAAAACAAGCACAGGCTGTGTGTGGGCTCCCACCCTGCAAATGTGCTGGAGTAGGTGAGGAGGCAGGAGGAGCTGAGACTTCACACACCCACTGCAGAGAGCAGGACTCAAAAGACTGGAGTGTGGCGGTCAGTTTGCTTCCTTGTCGCCACATGGGGCTGGAGATGATTACTATCAACAACACCATGAGCCAGGGCAGTGGAGGGGCCAGACAAGAACAAGGCTTCTAATTTACACCTTTCTATAAGTCAGAACTGGCTATGCAAAAATAAGACTGAGAACAAGATGAGAAACTCTTGGTTTTGTTTTTTCTTTAGCAGAAAAAAAAGGCTGGCCTTGAACTCATGGGAATCCTCTTGTCTCCAGCTTCTAAGTGCTAAGATTATAGGCACGAGCCATGACACCAGGCCTGATAAATGATAAAGAATTATAATCCAAACACAGATATTCCTCACCCCTTGTCCAAAAGAGAAGGGAGACCTAGTAGTAATTCGGTGGGGTTTTAAAAGAATAAAAACACACATTTGGGAACAAACAGGAAAGAAAACCCTAATACCCAAGAAAATGGACTATTAGCCTGAGGTACTGCAAGCCCAGACACTCTATATCCAAGATTCCAAGACCTGCTAGCATACTCCAAGCCCTGAACTTGGAGCAGGAATCACTTGGGAGCTTTACCTGAACGAACTATCTGAGCTCTATTTAAGAAGGCCTTACTCCCCAACTTCAGCCCTAGGATCAGGGCTCAGTGCTAGGCAGAATGCTGCTGTCATTAGTATGCTTTCTAGAAGAGCTGGTTTTTTGTTTGTTTTGGTTTGTTTTTCTGTGACAAACAGTAACAGATGCCTCTGTGCCAAGCCCTGTCCAATAAGACCTAGTCTTCTAGAGGGCTGTGATGGATGTTTATGTCCTCATGAGGAGTCATGCGGGCCCAGCCTTCTACTCACCTAAAAAGCCGCAGGCACATCTTCTCCTGAGGAAATTCCTTGGGGCCCTCTACGCTGTCATCATGGCTCTCTGTCTCCAGGTAGACATCCAGCAGCACACACAGCCTCTGCAGCTGGTTGGTCAAGAGCTGGTGGCTGGGCCGAGGGCCACACAGCTCCTTATAGCACACGTTGACCTCACTCTCCATAGCCTGTGTGGGTGGGAAGCCAGCACCTCAGTATTTGCTTCCTCAGTGTGTCTGCACACACCGGCCAGGCTTTTACTTCATGGCTGAGCCTGACGGTACACGAGAGCTGCAGCTAGTGCCTGCACAGGTGCTGTTCACAGAGAGCTGGGCCACAGCCTTGTCCAGAGACCCCTTGCCCTCAAGACAACGGAGTTCTCTTGATCACCCACTTTCCCATACCAAATGCCTCCAGCAGGGAACACAGGTATATAGAGAAAGAATCTTAAGTCCCAAATCAGAAGACATTAGTCTTAAAAGCATGCTCTGTGGCCTCAAGGCTGCAAAATCCCATCAAGAGACATGACTTTAATCAACAGCTACAGCACCCTCACTGCCATCAAATCGGAGTTTTTCTATAATGCTTCTGAATTTATTTACCACCTTACAGAAACCCAAAGTGACAAGATTTTAAGAAAACTTTTTGATTTTTTTTTTGGAGGCAGGGTCTCACTATGTAATCTTGGCTAGCCTAGAAATTAACTCTGTAGACCTGGCTGACCTTGAAATCACAGAGATCTGCCTGCTTCTGCCTTCCTAGTGCTGAAGTTAAAGGTGTGTGCCACCACGCATTGCTGTAGGGAGGGAGTGAAAAAACTCTGAGTGCATGGAGTCCAGAATGGATGTGTGTAAAGTCCTGAGTGACTGTGTGTTGTTGACATGAGCTGGCCATGTCAAGGACCCAAGTCTCAGAGCTATGGAGGTATGGCAAAGCCTTCCCCCTCCCCAGTATGAGGCTAAGAGGAAAGGCAAAGCCTTCCCTTCTGTTCGAAGTGGGAATGTTGACAGTGTGTTCAGAAAACATCAATCATAACTTTGTCCCCTTGGTATTTACGGCCTGAAGACTGTTCCTACTGAGATTTGCTAACCTGTCTTCCTGCTCAATTCTACCTAACAAACATGCTGGGCTTGGGGATGGGCTAATATTTCTCCAGCTACGAATCTAGACCACCTGCTTCCAGCTTTCTATATGTCTGTCTTTTCTTTATTTCCTCATGGCCCTCAGTCAGGTCCAAGTCCCTGGAATGATGCACTGACGGTTCACCCAGTTAACAATGCTAGTTGACAAATGGGAAAAGCTGTGGGCCTCAGGGAAATTAAGCGGTGATCACATTCTATAAATCCTAGTATGTCCCTGTCCTGGAGCTGACACATTGTCCATGGCCTCAGCAGCTGCAGATGTCCACTGCCCATCTTTCTAGGGTATCGACCTGCTCCTCCTGATACCCGTGTGGGCCTTACCCGAATATTGTCATCATTGCTGTTGGTTTTCTCCCCTTTCCAGTTTAGACAGAGTCGGAAAATGGGTGGGATGGAGGAATAGCCAGGGTTCAGCACCACCGCAGCCTGTAGTTTAGCTGAGAAGAGAGAACAGGCAGAAAGTCAGTGGTTACTCAGCTTGCCACAGGGTCTCTACCCTGTACCCAGAGCCAACACAAATGTCTCCTAGTAATTTAAGTGCTGCCAAGTCTCTGGTACTGTTTTAGAATCTAAGTAGAATGGCCAGGTTGCTGAGTGTAAGGTATAGGAATTCTGGTTCCTCTAAAGATCTGTTCTACTAGCTGGGATTTATCAATGGATTAAATCTGCTACCTTGAGACATATCATAATTAAAATTTTGTGTGTGTGTGTGTGTTATGTTTCTGTTTTGGTTGTTTTGCCTCCATGTATCTTTGCACCAACATGTAGGCAGTGCCTTCAGAAGCCAGAAGAAGGCATTGGGTCCCTGGGACTGGAGTTCCAGGTGGCTATGAGCTGCCATATGGGTGCTGGGGATTGAACTCGGGTCCTCTAGATGGGCAGGCAGTGCTCCTAAAGTGAGCCAACTCTCCTTTCTTTCTTTCTTTCTTTCTTTCTTTCTTTCTTTCTTTCTTTCTTTCTTTCTTTCTTTCTTTCTTTCTTTCTTTCTTTCTTTCTTTCTAGAATTTTTTGTTGCTATCGAGAGTGTCACGTTGCCCAAGATAGCTTCAAATTCAATATATAACCAAGGACAACTTTGAACTCCTAGTCCTCCTGCTTCTGACTCCCATCCAGGACTACTTGCAAATGTTCCCAGCTTCTCACACCCAGTTTATATATGAGGAAAGTGAGGCTCTGACAGAAACTCCTCTACTATTAAATACCTGCAACCAAACTGCCTGATCAAATCTGCATTCACAGTAAGTAAACAAAAGCTCCATATATTAACTTTCCCTGGCGGCAGCCTTTGACCCCTGCTGTTGTTATACTTTATTTAGGTGTGATGTGTCTGTGAGTGTAGGTGCATGCCACAGCATGCATGGGGTCAACGGACTATTTCTTAGGACCCACTTCTTAAGTTCCACACTTAAGGCAGGGTATCTTTTCTGCAGTTATGGTACTTATTAGAGCGTCCAGAATATTCTCTCTCTGGCTCCCTTTTACCCCAGGAGTGCTGGGATTACAGATGTACACTACTCCACTCAGCTTCCTTATGTGGGCTCTGGGAAGCGAGTTCAGGTCAGGAGGCTCAGGAGGCTATGCAGCAAGTTCCCACTTCTGATTTGGCTCCATGCGTCACCCAGAGGGATTTATAGCACAAGCTGGCTCCCTGTGCTGCTGCAAGGTAAAGCCCGCAAGATGTGGGCTGCAGTAAGAAGTGGTTGTGTTTTCGACGAGGGGAAGCCGAGTTGCCTTCTTCTGAGACCTGCTTCGTGCCAGGAGGCTGCGCAACCGTCTTGGCTCCCATGTCGCTCTGGCTTCCTTTCTCACCTTGTGACTCTACATCTTTGCATTTGTCACTGGACGTGACGCTCTTCACCAGAGAGACACTCATCAGGTCATCCTGGATTTTCAGCCTTTTAAGCTAAACCAGGCATGGTGGCTCCTGTGTGCAATCCTAGCACTCTGGAGCCTAAGAAAGAAGATCAGGAGTTCAAGGCCAGCCTGGACTACAGAATGGGCTTCTGCCCGCCTGCGCTGATCTCAAGAACAAAAGCAGGGCAGTGTGGCAGGGAAAGCCTTTAATCCTAGCACTCCAGAGGCAGAAGGACGTCTGTGTGTTCCAGACCAGCCTGGTCTGCAACAGTGAGCTCCAGATCAGCTAGAGCTACATAGTGAGACTCTGTCTCAACAAAACAAAACAAGGCATAAAAATAGGCCAGTGAGGAATCTCAGTAAGTAAAGATGGTTGTTCCTATGCCTCATGACTCAGAGTTTGATCCCTGGAACCCTAAGGCTGAAGAAGTGACACCCTCAAGCTGCCCTCTGATAACTTGTTTGTATATGTGTTGCTTAGACCTTAGTTCACACACACATACACTAAGTAAATTTAACAAAAATTGTAACCAACCCACAGATGTATGAGCTAAATAAGCTCTTTATAAAGCTACCAAATTTGGAAATTTAATTTTGTTTACTTATCATTTGTAGTACTGAGGAATGAATCTAAGGTCTCAGGTATGCTAGGCCTGAACTATATCCCCAACCCACAAATTTTATTAATCCTTCAAAATAGCGACTACTGCAGGACCTCAGAGTGCTTCCTGAGCCAGGGAGCACAGCTGTGAGCCGGGGTGGGACACAGTCTAAAGCTCAAGTACGGCATGAGTGGCTCCCATGGCGGGCCCTGGCAGGGCCAGGTATCAGAAGAGGAAGGAACCACAGCTTCCTCATCTCCACAGGGACTATGCAGAAGGAGGGAGGTTCTGTCACCCAGTCTTTACAGTTAGCCCTGTCCTTCTGTGAGTTGGGGAGAAAGGAGGTCTGATACTATGGAGAAGTAAAACAAAAAGCAAAACCAGACTGAAATGAGACTGAGCTTGTGACTTGGTCAGGATTTCCTCAGCCATTAAGTGGGATGAGCCCATCACCTCAGTGACTGTTGAAGTTTTAATGACATGAAACTGTGTGGCTGTGTTGCAAAACAAGTCCTCACTGAAAGGAGTGGTCCCCTAGTCACTAGAGTGTGTAAATCTCTGTGAAGGATTCTAGGACCTTCTTGCTTCTTTTTGGCAACCTCCAGGCATGTGCAGTATTTCAGAAGCCCCTTGGTTAGCAGCCTGTGATCAGCAGGACAGCCACCTACCTGTTCCCCTTTCAATAAGCGCCAGGTAGTAGAGATTGGTGTCCCCAGCCAGTCCTGCCTCTACGATGTCCTTGGTGAAGTGCAGCTCCTAGAAGAGGACCCAGTGTGAGCTGCTGCACTGACGGCAGGGGTGGGGGCAGAAGCCGACGGGTGACATGGTCATAGGGCGCAGTTCTACCTACCATGTAATCTTCATGGGCAATTATCACCCACTTTACCAGGCGAGAAACAACCTTGGCGGGGAAGAGGTACTGGCAATCACTGGTAACTGGCACAATGCCATGTTCTAAAAGAGAGCAAGGCAGGAGGCATTACAGGGAGAACTCAAGTGCCACTGGGTGACCAGCAGCTGCCTATGGCTTGCTGAGGGCTAAAGTATCCTTGCCATTTGTCCAGTACATCTGGTACTCAAGAAGTTCTGCTCCTCACGTGCCAGCAGGGCTAGAGGCATCTCAATGACATTCACTTCATGCAGGGCTATGTGCCTGTGCTCAGACCTAGCACCTGCATTCATGGGTGCTTTATCCTTAATGCTGGCAATGTGTAGCAAAATCTAACCCTGCAGCCATAACAAGCATCAGGGCCTCTGCGGCAGGAACTATTAATTAGATCAAATAGCTGAGAGGGCTGTGTTTTCTCAGCTGACCTTGACAAAAAAACTAACTGCAGTGTTCTGTGTCAGTTCCCTGCTGGTGTTTAAAAATCAAATATGCCAACACAGGGAACACTATGTGAATGACAATCATCCAACCTTGGCAATGTTGGGAATGCTGAGTGAGGAGCAAGGCCTGAGGGATGGGTGATGCTGCACTAGAGAGCAGTGTCCTCACGAAACCAAAGAACTGGCCTGGAGGGGGGGAAGGGGAGAGTCTTGTTTTCAGATGGGTCCTGGAAAACCAATGCCTAGATTGACAGTGATTTTATTGTTCTTGTTGGTTTGTTTTTATTTTTTTGAGACAGGGTTTCTCTGTGTAGCCCTGGCTGTCCTGGAACTCACTCTGTAGACCAGGCTGGCCTCAAACTCACAGGCCTGCCTCTGCCTCAGAGAATGCTGGGATTAAAGGTGTGGTCCACCAAAGCCTGGCTGACAAAGATCTGACTCCCTCTAAATCCTTAACCCCCTCCCACCCTTCAAGTGTCTTATAAACACTCATCAATTTTTTACTGAATGAACTAAAAGAAGCTATAAGACCACTACCTAGGTCAATGGCTCATTATAATCACCTGGGAGCTTAGAAGACAATCCAAGAGGCTCAGCTGTGCCTTTGGAAGCACTATCTGAGAAGGCGTTGAGGGTGATGGGGTGATGACTGTGTAAGCACAATCAGTGAGCTGAATGTGAGCTCAGTGAATACAGGGTGCCATTGTCCTTCCCCTCATACGGGATCCCCTTATACGGGATACCAGCATGAATTAGACTCTCATTATGAATCTGTGATTCACGGACCTAGGATAGGCTGCCTTGATGAACCTGTGAACTTGTGCAAATGGCTTTGGTGTCCTGGGAGAGCTGACACAGAGCTGGTGACCCTGCAGGGAGCTCAGACCTATGTCTGAGTTGGCCTGCAGCTCTCCCCACTGGTCCTACCATCCGCTGCTCGGTAAGGCCAGGAACACAGGTCCCTGTGATCTATAATCAGGATTTTCAAGTTCTGAGGGAAAGGATGTGGTTTTTGTTCCTATGTTGACTGAGTGGTTGTCAAGTCTTAGTCCCTGCCCCAGCTTACCCAGAGATGCGAACTGCTTGTGGAGAGCCAGGCGGGACTGCACCCTGGTCTTCAGCAGTTTCATGGTGGTCTCCATGTGGCTGGCGCTCTGTGAGTGGTCAGCAATCACTGTGTGCTAACAGTGAATGACAATTAAGGATACACATGAAAACTCCCTTCCTACCTCTAAGGACTTCCATCTCTCCCTCAACCAACCAAGCTGCACAGACATGTCCCAAGGTGGGTGCTGTTTGGGAATGGCAGAGTTTACCCATTATAACAGGTCAAATGCTTAGCCCTGGCAAGAACACAAGATACTGGGGTTCCCAAGAGGCTGTGAGTAGCTCCTGAAAAAAGGAAGGCTTCTAAGGTGTCTATGCGGGGATTCTGCCCTTACTTATAGCATCCTTGTACGTAAGTTCAAGGGCAGCAAAAGCTGTAGCTGTGCCATATCAGGGACAAGACCAAGTTATCTTTGGTTTTTAGATGGCTATGAAGCTCATAGGGAAGACCAAGTAATTTCAACACTTGCAGACTAGGTATGGAATTCTAGTGCCCTAAGTGGATGGAGGTCAGATCACAGCATCAAAGGAAGATATTTTGCTAGATCCTATGAAGCCATCAAAGGCCTTTCTGGAACCTACCCAGAAAGAGGAGAGGTACACACCCTCAGCCAAGGAAGCAGGGACAGAGTACACACCTGTGGCTGCTCTTTGGGGAAGTGGAGGCCACCCAGCTTCTGTACCCACAAATAGGGGTGACCTAACTCAAGTACATAGTCTTTCAAAGTCAGGATGCTGGAAAAAAAAAAAAAAAAGACAAGAGTAAAATAATTGTATGAGCTGGGAATGAGCTCAGGAGCATAGCCTTCACACAAGGCCCTATGCTCAGTCCCTAGGACTGAATGGCCCCCGGATACAGCCTTCCCTGCATCCCAGTCCCACAAGCTGACGCTCCTTACTGCAGAAGATTCCTACCTGGAATATTTACTTCTTTTTGCCTTGAAACCTTTCCCTCATAAAGCAATTCTCAAACAACAGTGCAATGACCTCTTTACTACTCTACTCACTTATAGCTTTTAAAATCTTGAATACTCGAGAGAATTAAAATGCATACATTTTATTGGGGTTTTTGTTTGTTTCTACTTTTATCTGCATGTATTTATGCTGAATTTATTCCCCTGCCATAACTTTTTTATTTCTTTAGAAATACCTTTTTTTTTTTTTCTGTAAAACTTCCTCTCCTGGTTTTGGAACAATATTTTTCCTTTTCAAGTGAAGATCATCTCAATATGGCTTGGGAGTCAGGCACAGGTAAGTCCACCATGAGCTCTCTAAGTTCGTTGGCGCATCTGAGGCGCTGGGTTCACGGGATAAGTCCAATGACTAAAGAATCTACATCTAAACCCTGCATTACTCTCATTTGTAAGCATGTGCAGCAAAACTTCAGCACTCTTTTTTGGCCACTGACCCTGTGTCCAGCACCACTGTTTGGCCCAGCCACATTATTGATTCTACCATTATACCCTACAAAGTGAACATGACAATTTGAGCCTCTTGAGATGCATCATTTTGTAGGGTTTTCTGGGTCAAGATCAAACTATCTTCATGGGTCACGTCAGGCTACTTCTGTACATTTTATTGTTGATACTGCCCCCCCCTTTTTTTGTCAGTACTAGGGATCTTACCCACCACACTAACACAGAGCCACATCCCTAACCCTGGAGTCCCTATTATTTCCCACGTTTCCATCTTTCCACGATATCCCTTTGTCTTCTACGCAAGAACAGGAAGATGTCTCCTCTAGCCCCAATGTCCTCTGGGGAACCTCTGGCCCTAGCAGGTCACCAGCTTGGCCTGAACTACAAGATACAGACATAGGATCAAGGAAAGTTAGAAACCCTATATACTCACCCAACTTTATCAAACTGATACTGATTGGCTGGATTTGGAGTTTTCTTTCCATGATCTCCTGGATATAAGCAGCTCAAGACGGAATCAGGAGACAGCAAGTCTCTGCAGAGGAAAAGAGAGCAGTGAGAACGCCAGCCAATGGCGCCTCAAGGGGGCCTGGGCCTCGGGGAGTGGCAATGCGCCCTCAGTTCTTACGATGTCAACCACCATCTTTTTATTTCTTTATTTTTTAGTTTTTATTTTGGAAACAAGGTTTCTCTGTGTAGTCCTGGCTGTTCTAAAACTCACTCTGTAGATCAGGCTGGCCTTGAACTTAGAGATCTACCTGGCTTTGCCTCCAAGTGCTAGGATTAAAGACATGCACCAACCACACATGGCTCTCTCACCCTCTTGCACTGAATGTTTCTTGTGAGCCAAATCCTTCATGTGCTTCAAGCCCGTGGGCTCTCTCAACACTGTGAAGCAGAAAGGATTATCATCCCATTTCTAAGGTACAATCTCAAGGCTGTGAAAGGTGGGCCACTGAAGCTCATGATGCTAACAAGGCTGGAAGCCAAAGTTCACATTCTTTGATCAGAAAGAATAGCATTTTTTTCTTTATTTTGTGTGCATTTGTGTGCACTGGGGCACACTGAGGACAATTTTCAGTGTTCCCTTCTTGTCCTCTATCTTACTAAGGCCAGGTCTCTCCTGCTCCTACTGTACCTGCCTGGTACAGTACACTCCAAGCAAGCTGGGCTGAGAAGCTTCTAGCTGATCGTTGTGCCCCAAACTCCCGCCTCAACGGGATAACAGGTGCAATGACCATCAGTGCCCGGGAATTGACCTCAGGTCATCAGCCTTGCATACCAAGTGCTTTTCCCAATAAGCCATCTCCCTGGTTCTTTTGTATTGTGCTTTGTTTTGCTCTATTATCCCTTCCAGAATTATATAGTGGGGCTGGGACGATAACTCAGTTGGTAAAGTGCTTACTGCACAGCATGGCAGCCTGAATTCAACGTCCACCATTCAAATAAAAATCCATGTACAGCGGCACACACTGCAGTCCCTGAGGAGGTAGAGACGGAAGGATCCCTGGGCTCTTGACTAACCAGTCTAGCTCAATTGCAAACTCCAAGTTCAGTGAGACCTTGTTTCAAAAGTAAGGTGGAGAATGACTGAGAAAGATACCTAATGTGGAACCTCTGACCTCCACACACATACCCCTGCACATAAGCACACACACACATACAAGTTGTCTGGAGGCTAGGCACTAGTTTGAAGGAGGAAAGCCACATGAAGTTAGAAATAGAAATAGTGCCAGAAATAAGTACAACAATAACTTTACATGCACAATAAATGTTTTGTTTTTCTGCAGAGTTGGACACTGAGCACAGGTCCTTGAACACACTAGATAAGCACCATGTTTTGAAGCGATTTTTCTACACTGTACAAATGGAAAAACAGTATAAACATTTATAGTGTATGGTGTAGCAATTTGACAAATTAATTCAAGGAACAATGATCAGAGTACTTAGCATTTCTACCCCTCCAAACCTACTTAGTCTTTTGGAGATATGATCTTACTCTGCACCTTAGCCTGGAATTCTACACAGCCTAGGTAGACCTTGAATCCAAGAAGCAGGATGATCTCTGTGAGCTGGAAGCCAGACTAGTCTACATAGCAAATTCCAGACCATCCAGGACTACACAGAGACCCCCTCTCAAAGAAATAAAATAAAACAAAGTACGGCCCTAGAGTTTTCAGTGAAGACCTGGTGGACATGTGGGACTTAGAAGAAACAAGCTCCGGACTCCTGCTGCTGAGAATGAGGCTAACTACCTAGCACACCCTCTCTAAGCACAGGGTCTAAGGCCAGAAACTCCTTTTATCTGGCAGAATAGAAGGGACAGGAAGAGCTCTGCTCCACTAGGCACCGGACTGGGGCCCTTCTGAGCCTCAGTGTTCTTTCTCCAGCTGATAGCAGGACCAGGTCAGGCAGGACCAGGAGGACTAGGTCAGAGCAGTGATCCTATATGCGTGGGCTAGTTTATCCAGGTCCTTTCTGTCCTCTGTTCTTCCTACTCTGGACTACAGGACATGACTACCAAGGTCAGGGGCTTCCTGGAGATACTGTGGCTGCCTGTTTACAGTCCTCCACTTGCCACCAAGTTAAGGACTCCCTGGGCTGGAAGACAAAACTGCTGCCTTGGGGCAGAAACAGAAGGGCCAGATTGTCAGTCTGCTCATGCCTCCCACACTCATTCGTGCATTTCACTGCCTGCAAAAAGCCTGTGGCTCTACACACTAATATGCTGTTGTCACTGGGTTATCTGCTGTGTAGGGAGAGTTCTCACACACGCAAATCAGAGAACACTTCTAAATCTCGGTGAATGCCAGGACTCCCACAACGTGGGAACACAGTCACAGAGGTCAACATGGCAAAGGGCCCGCTCATAGCCAGAGGGAAGATGGAGAACAGGAGCTCTCCCCTCATCCCTACCCATGCCCCATCCCCCTAGTGCCTTCCCCATACCCTGCACTGATGGGGGTGATGAGCTCCATGGCAGTTGTCACTTTGGCTTTCACGGTCATGATGTTGAGGTTCATGAGATAGTAGAAAGTCAGATGAAGCACACTGTTGTCTGGAGGATCAGGAAAAGAGCAGTGCATTTATGAATCAAGCACATCAGAGGCCAGGCGAGGTGGTGCACGCACAGAATCCCAGCACTTGGAAGGCAGAGGCAAGGAGATCTCTAAATTGAAGGCTACACAGCAAGTTCTGAGACAGAAAGAACCACTATAGAGAGACCCTGTCTCAAAAGAATAATAAAAACAAAGACATCATTCCATGTAAAATGAAAATGGCCAGTGAGACAGTTCAGATGGAAAAGGCACCTGAAAGTCTCAGCTCAATTCTTGAGACATGGCACAAAGAATCAATTCCCACATGTTGTTCTCTGACTTCCATATGCCTGCTGCAATGTATGTGCGAACACACAATAAATAAACGTTAAAAAAAATTTTTTTTTTAGGGGCTGGAGAAATGGCTCAAAGGTTAAGAGCAATGACTGCTCTTCCAGAGGTCCAGAGTTCAATTCCCAGCAACCACATGGTGGCTCACAATCATCTATAATGAGATCTGGTGCCCTCTTCTGGCCTGCAGGTACACATGCAGGCAGAATACTGTATAAATAATAAATCTTCAATGGAGCTAGAATTGGCTCTTTGAAAAAAAAATTTATTTTTTAAGGAGGAAAAACAGAAATAGAAGACTGAAATATTACAGGCAAAGGGTCTCTAGCTTACTAGACCCTTTGCACCAACAACTGACCAAGCTCTGAGGTACTAGGGGCATGAAGTGAATACAGTCAGACCTTTGCACTTCAGATCAATCAAGACCGACAGTGGGTGCCTTTTCAGCATCTCCTTGCGCTTGTCATCCAACTGAACCCCAAGTGTGGGTCGACGCCGCTTCTGGACAAATGAAAGACCCAAGCATGAGTTGTATGAATCTCCCCTTTGCATCTCTCTAACCCCAGAGCCTTGGCACAGCTGCCTGGGGCCTTTTGTCTCAGCTGCCCAGCTGCCCTGCTCCTGTCCCAGCAGAACCTATTCTACCCTCCTCCTCTTGCTTTTAGGAGTGTGGTGCTTGAAAACATCAGCATGGCTGCATGACATTCCCACAAGAGAAACAGGGCTCACCGTGGTCTGCTCCTCCTCAGCATCAGAGTCGCTCTCATCATCTGAAGCCACACAGAGAAGGTAGTGAAAAGTGAGGTAACTGCAGAGGCTCCCTGATGACGAACCTCAAACACAGGGACTGAGGGGCCCACCCAGAGACGGTCCTTTGTCTGAGTTCCTTCAAATAAGTATTGAGTTAATTGGCTGCTTCTTATTTGGAATAGAAAACATAATGGAAAACAAAGAATGACTTATAATCCCACCACCTGTGTGTATGTGTATGCGTGCATGTGTGTGTGAACACAGGCCAGAGGTTGTACTCAGGATGCACCTATCAATCATCAATCCATTTTATTTTTGTTTTTTTGAAGCAGGGCCTATACAGTTCTGACTGTCTTAGAATTCACACTGTACTCCAGGCTGGCCTCACTCAGAGATCTGCTTGCCTCTGCCTACTGAGAGCTGGATTAAAGGAGTGTACCACCATATCCAGGTTTTATTCATTCATTCATTCATTCATTCATTCATTCATTCATTCATTCATTCATTCATTTATGAAGCACTCTTTCATAAAGCTGGACATTCCAGCTAGACTGGCTGGCCAGCCAACTCCAGGGATCCTCTCTTTTCTCCACCCCCAGCATTGAAGTTAAAAGCATATACTATATTGTTTTGTTTTGTTTTGAGGGTTTCTCTGTGCAGCCTTGGCTGCTCTAGACTCTGTAGACCAGGCTGGCCTTGAACTCACAGAGCTCTACCTGCCTCTGCCGCCCTAAGTGTTGGGATTACAGGTGTGCGCCACTGTGCTGTCATGCCCAGCTTTTTTTGATTGTGGCTACTGGAGGCCAGAACTCAGGCCTTCATGTTTGTGCAGCAAGCACTTAACCTGCTGAGCCATGTCCCCAGCTTCCAGACCTGTTTTTCAAGGGTCTTTTAAATGTCTTTCTATGGAGCATAAAGCAGTCTACTAGTAATGTGGTGCTAAGAACAGCATAAACAACAGTGGCTGCAGGTATAGAGGGTTGCTGCATGCACAAGATAGGACTATTTTTTCATGGAATCCACACAATGATTCATATTCTATATGAGAAATAGAAAGTTGCTGTATTAAACCAATTTGGCTTTAAACCTGTGGCAATTTTTCAGACTTCAGGGACCATAGTCATTAATCCATAACCAGCTTCTGGCTACCTTTTACAATGAGTCAAAAATGTTACCTGCTTCCTCAGGTCAAAGTACTGGTGAGTGCTAGTGAGTGGCAGGGCTGAAATCCAAAGGCTGCATTTGGTGACTCTGGAAACTGAGTTCTCTTGGCCTACCCTAAAACTGACAATAAAGTCAAGCCTCCTCTATACAGCATCAGGCCAGCTAGTTCTCAAAGGACCAAGACCTCGGGAGTGATTTGGTATCCTTGGTGAGGTCTCCCATTTACCATGTTACCTTGGGAGTCCTCAGGGGGTTTGAAGAGAGCTTTAGCTTCATCCACGCTGCCTTCAATGGCCACAGACAACGTCTTATCTGGAGATGAGAAAAGGCCTCTTGGAAAAACTGTTGGGAGGTTGCTGAGTGCAAGCCAACTCAGCCGCTGGGCTTCTCCCTTCCCCGTCCCAGCTCTACTGATTGTGAGGGCACCCTCAGTCCACATAGAGGAAGGAGACAGGAACTAAAGTCATTCCTCTAGGGTTTGCTAAGAACAAATAATCCAGAGCACTGCTTCCCAGCTAAGCATCCCTGAGACTGGCGCAAAACCCAGGAGCACCCCGCAGGACTCTCCTACCAGCTGTCCTAAAAAGCTCTCCCCGAGAAGGTGGCACCCATCCACATCCCAGAGATGATGGGCCACTCTCTCTAAAAAGTTCTGGATTCTGCATGTCACTAAGCACCTGAGCTGCCCTGGTCATTTCACTGGGCAGCGGGGAAGAGCAGGTAAGAACATGGATACTGCAAGCCTAGTCCCAGACCTCAATTCCTGTCCTGATCATTACTGAATTTGTGATATGGAAGATAAACTTACTGACCTGAGGCTCAGTTTCCATATCTATATAACATGTTGGGAAGCAGTAGCTGTTTTTTGAGTGGCAGATTGATGGACTAAGGGCTATATTTTCAGTTACATTAGCTTTGAGGGTGAGAACTGTGGCACAGGAAGAGCACACGGTTAACAGGCAGAAGGCTGTGGCTTTGGTCACCAGCTCACAAAAAGCTAAGTAACTGCACTCTTGAGTCTCACCCCCATATGGGGAACACTGTTACTACGCCTATGTAGGGGAGCTTAGTGTGCATGCAGTGACAAACCACACTTAGGAAACAGGCAGAGCAGAGCCACCTCACGCTGGCCGGACACAGCTTGGCTCTCAAGCACTCAGCGACAATCTGCCCACTCTACCTGCGGTCCCATGAGTGGTCTCTGCGCACTCCTACTGCTGTGAGCAAATAAGCCACACTCTATTTCTTCTGCCCTTTTTCCCAGATGGTACTGGGGGATGGAATCCAGGGTTTAAGCTCTACCCCAGCTCCTCCTTCTCTACCATAAGTGTGGGAATGTCACAGAACCTCATACCATTTGCCTAATTACACTGCAAAGAAAAAAGAACCTACCCCCAGCTGCCAACTACATCTGGAAACAATATACAAACCACCCCATTCCAACCAAGCAAGCAGGTCACCCCAAGTGAGCACTGGAAACTGCCTTGGGGATCAAGCCCACCGTCCACATGCTGGACAGTCACTCTACCACAGAGTCACATTCCTTACCTACTATTTTTTAACAGTTTACTCTTAAATTCTATAGAAAACAGAAGTGGAAACAGTAGAACTTTAAACACAAAAGAAAGTTACTCACCCTGTCTAGGGGGCTGGGAGGAGGATTTCATATGAGCTGATGATGGCAACGGAAGAGAACAAAGGGGAAGGAGAAGACGAGACGGACCAAGAAGACACAAGAAAAGACACAGTAATGTCTTGGTGCCATGGCTGGGACAAGGGCATGCACAGGAACAGTATATGCCTGCCTAATGCCATGGATAAGTTATGAACAGGAAGAAGAGTTTAGTGCTAAGTGAGAGCTGCATTGGGGCAGAGCAAAACAACTTTTTAAAAACCTTAGCAAAGCCACAGGCTGTCCTGAGCACTGTGTAATGCACCATAAAGTCATGCAGGCTATCTCAGGTGTGTGAAAGCCTGGGAGTGTTGCCCAGGACCTGAATTCTCCAAGCACCCCACCCCAAAACACAAGAGGAGACAGGAATCCACCTGCCCAGTGTATCTTGATGGAGTGAGCACCTGAGAGCTTCACAGGCTGCCTGGGCACTGTACCTAAGAGTGAACAGCCAGGCTCAGAGAGTCAAAGCTTTCATTCTGAAATGTCTATCACATTATTCAAGCCTCAGGCTAGCTGGCTTTTGCAGCCACACTGAAGGTGCAAAGGGGAGGCAGCATCTGTCACCTGAGGGCTCTTGGGCAAAGCTGGGGAACTATCCGAGGAAAGCAGTCCTTTCTCACTATGGCTTCTCTCATAGTCCCCTCCGTGCCTAACCGCCATACTCACCACAAGCTTGCCCATATGCAGTGGCCTGCACAAAGAGCACATAGAGGGGAGGCGGCAGGTGCCTGGCAGTCTCGTACTGCTTGTGTGCCTGGTCGAACGGCATGAACAGGTATTCTTGCACTGGCAGGGAAGCCTGCAAGCAACAAAGGAAGTTTTCAGTCTACCAACATAGCTGTTTTGTGACTTGCTTTTTATCTTTATTTTGCTGAAATGGAGATTGAGACCAGAGCCTCGAGCATGTGAGGCCACATAGTAAACCAGTGGAACTATGGTGAGACAAAAGCTTAAGATTAAAAAAAATCAAATGCATTTTGTAACAGCAAGAGAATAAGAAAAGAAAATTATGTAAAGATGTCACTTGCACATTTCTAACATTATCAGAAAACATTAAGGGGCCAAGGTTGTGGCTTAGTTCCAGACAAAACAAGAAAGGGGCAGAGGGAATAAGGAAAGAGAAATAAATTATGCTCAACATCACAAGTCACTGGTGAAATGAAAACAAAACAAAATCAAAAAAAAAGAAAACATGGACCATGAGATGGGTTGGCAGGAAAGGCGCTTGCGACCAAGCCTGATCTGAGTTTGATCTCCGGAAGTCACATGGTGGAAGGAAAAAACTGATTCCTGCAAGTTGTCCTCTGACTTCCACCTTCGTCACATGTATACAACACGTAATAAGCAAACAAACAAATAAAAATTTCAAAGAAAACTGAAACCATATGGGACCCTCCAGACTAGCTAAGACTAGGAGAAATGGCAGTTTTAAGCACTGGCAGAGATCCTGATGGATCTGAAGCTCCATGTGCTCATGGGAATATCTAGCAGTCTGCATGATCACTCTAGGAAATGGAATCAGAGGCTAGCAAAGCTAAATACATGCACAGAATAATCTACCTGACCCAGCAGCTTTATTCCTAGGTATATATGCAATAGAAATGTGTACTAGTGAGGACTGAAAATTCTATGTAACAATACTCAGAGCCACATTATTTATAACAAACCAGAACTGGGGACTACTGAAATCAAATTAGTATAAAAAAACATTCTTGATACTCAGAGAAACACAGGTAAGTTTTAAAAACATACCACTGAGAAAAAAACAAAAAACAAAAACCCTGACACAAAGAGTTCATGACTCTATTTATATATAGTACAATCCAGAGAAAATCCAGTCTATGATGATAAAAGCCAAAATAATAGTTACTAAGGATGTAAAATAAGGTTACTATAGTGTCTGGGAGCTGGAAATAAAAGCAGCACGGGCTGGCTCATGGGTTAACTCAGATGGCTCAGCAGGTTAAGAGCACCGACTGCATCGCTCTATGGCCTGGGTTCTGTTCCCAGCACCCACACCGCCATAACCACCTATAACTCCAGCTCCACAAAAATCCAATCTTGTGACTTTTGAGGGCACCAGGCACATGTGGTACACACATGAAGCAAAACACTCATGCACATAAAATTTCAAAAAATTAAGTTCTTTCTCTTGATTTGAGTGGTTCTATAGATGTGCTCACTCAGTAAACAGTCATTCATCTGTAAATTTATGAGTTATATACTTTCTGCATGTAAAGTTATTGGCATTAACTTTTGGTGCTGGGGAATGAACCTAGTACTTCTGTATACTAAGCATGTAATCTACCACTGAAATGCATCCCAAGCCCCAAGAAATTAAGACTTTTCTTTTTTCTAGACAGGGTTTCTCTTGGCTGTCCTGAAACTCACTATGTAGACCAGGCTGGCCTCAACACTCACTGAGATCCGCCTGCTTCTGCCTCTCTGAGTGCTGGGATTAAAGGCGTGTGCCACTATGCCTGCCTTAAAATTAAGACTTTAAAAATATTTTTAAATTGAATGGTGTATACCTTGAATCTTAGATTTTGGGAGGCAGGAGAATCTCTGTGAATTTGTGCTATGTAGAGAGACCCTGTCTCAAAATAATAATAATAATAATAATAATAATAATAATTTTTCATTAAAAATTTATTTTTCTTTTATGTAGATGCATATTTTTTCAGTATTATGTCTGTGTACCATGTGCATACCCAAGAAGGCCCTAAGAAGTATCACTGGAACTGGAGTTACAGATAATTATGAGTTATCATAAGGGTTCTAGAAATTGAATCTGGATCCTCTGGAAGAGCGGCTAGTGCTCTTAACCACTGAGCCATCTTTTTTGTCATTTTTATTGTGATATTTTTTAGGGAAGCAGGTCTGGCTAGGTTGTCCAGGATGGTCTCAATCTCACGATCCCAAGAAATCACCCTTTTTATTTGTTGGGACTACAAGCATACATACCCAGATTTTTATTTTTAAAGTGATATGGGATCAGAAAAACATATTCAAGGGGCAGGAGAGGCATGAGAATCTGAGTTTGGATCCCCCAGCACCCACATGAAAAGCAACACATGCTGAAGACAGGCTGCGATGCCTGCACTACGTGGTGGGGAACATGACAGAGACAAGAGGACCCTTGCAGCTTGTCTAGCCAGTTAGTTGCAGCCAATTAGTCTAGCCAATAGGTGAGTTCCAGGTTCATTGAAGATCCTGTCTCAAATAAATAAATAAGATGAGGGCTACAGGGCTGGAGAGATGGCTCAGAGGTTAAGAACACTGGCTGCTCTTCCAGAGGTCCTGAGTTCAATTCCCAGCAACCACATGGTGGTTCACAACTATCTGTAATGAGATCTGATGCCCTCTTTTGGGGTGCAGATGTACATGCAGACAGAACATCATATACATAATAAATAAATAAATCTTAAAAAAAAAAAAAGAGGAGGGCTACAAAAGCCATAGAGATTCACTCATGAACACATATACATGTACACACCACACACAAGATTAAAAAGAAAAGACAGCTGGGCTTAGAGATATATATATCTTTAATCCCAGCACTTGGGAGGCAGAGGTAAGTAGATCTCTGTGAGTATGAGGACAGCCTGGTCTAAAAAGTAAATTCCAGGCTGGCCAGGGCTACACAAAATGAAAGAAAGAAAGAAAAGAAAGGAAAGAAAGAAAGACAGACAGACAGACAGAAAGAAAGAAAGAAAAAATAAAGGAAGGAAAGAAAAAAAGATAAAAGGTATATTCAAATTTATTTTATAAAACAAAATCTCCTGGTTGGCAAGGTAACTGTTAATGGTTTGGTGTGTATACAGCCTTTTTATCAAACACACACAAAACTCACATACATATATAATCTCCACATAGACACACTACAAACCAAGGCACACAAATGAAATTGTACTATGATTGTTTCATAATACATCTTTCTTTCCTTTTTTTTTTAAAGAATTATTTCTTTATTTTTCATATATGAGTACTCTATCTGTAGGTCACTTGCATGCCAAAAGTGGGCATCAGATCACAGTATAGATGGTTATCAGCCACCATGTGGTTGCTGAGAGCTGAACTCAGAACCTCTGGAAGAGCAGACAGTGCTCTTAATCAGTGAGCCATCTCTCTAGCCCATAATACATCTTTCTATCTAGTTATTCTCTGAGAGGTTTGTTCCTATGCTCTACATGGCCTATCAAGCAGTAAGGTAGCACTACGCATAATATAAAGCAATGCTAAGGCATGGAGTATTATACAACAAGCATCACTAATTCTCATTCTCCTCCCTCTCTCCCTTTCTCTGTCTGTTTATTTGAGACAGAATCTCACCATGTAGACCTCACTAGTTTGGAACTCCTACGCAGACTAGGCTGGCCTCAAAGCATATATCAGCATATATAGCTTCTTGATTGTTTTTGAGAAATAGTCTTGTTATGTAGCCCAGGTCACCTACAGTCTGCTCTTTATTCAGCCCAGGCTGGCCTCAAATTAACAATCTTTCTGCCTCAATTTCCCACGTCCATCAACAGCCTAGCTCCATGTTTTTTTTTTCTCCTATAATGAAGTTCTAATAGAAAAATACATTTTTACTAACAACTCTAATTCCATGCCTAGAACTGAAGGGAAGAAGTGCAGAAACAAGTCCTAGAAAAACACATTTAAAATTTCTCTGGAATCCTACATGGTTCCTCCATATTAGCCATTTATCTTGCTTGAATCTGGCATCACAAGCAAACAAAAATCTGGTCACATATACACATGCATATATGTGTGTATGTGTATATATGTGTGTGTATTCATACATATATATGTGTATATATACATATATAGAGAAAGAGAAGGACAGAGAGAGAGGGAGAGGAAGAGGGAGAGAGATTCTATGTAGGTAAAGTGGAAGCTTTTCAAACATGAGTCAAGTTCTTTCAGAAAGCCATCTACTTTTCAGCATCAGCCCCTGAGGTATTGAGTGGATCTAACTAGATGTTTGCAGAAAGCAAGTTTAAATGCCTAGAGACAGCAGGCTGGTGAGGAGCATGCTGGGAAGTCTTACCTGAAAGTTTTGACAAACAACAGTCCAGGCGTGTGTGTATATGTATGCATGTGTGCGCGTGTGTGTGTGTGCACACATACACACACGCGCTCCTGACCCAGTGGCCCAGTATTTCCCAGAAAAGCATCCCCACAGTGTAACCTGTGCTGGGACAGTGCTGGGAAACGGGGGTGTGTGCAGCTGGTCCGCAGTAAGGCAGAGCCCACTCACCTGCATGATGCTGTTGAGGCGAGGCTGCAGGCTGCTCAGGTACTCCTTCTTCACCTCAATCTCCTTCAGGATCTTCTCCTTGTTGGAAAGACACTCTCTGTACTTCTCTGCCAGCCTAAAGGGCACACAGGGTACTGTCACCGACACCTCGAAGGGATAGCTCAAGATACCTGTTCACTCTCAGACCCTACTTGTAACAGTTGTTGACAATTCTAATGACAGCCAGCACTTACTATGTGCCAAGCCCTGTTAGTGAGTTCCACACAGGAACTAGCATACTTAATAATTACATAAATCCTTGAATATATTAACTTAAACATTTTTGTTACATTTATTTATTTTGTGTAGGAGGCAGGAAGAGGGTACATGCATTATGGCATCCGGGGATCAAGCTCAAGTTGTCAGGCTTGGCAGCAATTATCCCCTGAGCCATCTCACTGGCTGTTTATTTGAAACATGGTCTTGCGTTATAACTTAGGCTGACTGACTTTGAACTCATGGCAATCTTCCCACATCAGCCTTCCAAGTGACAAGTGTGTCACCATTCCCAGAGGACAGATATTCCTTTTCACCTTTCTTTTCCTTCTCTGTCCTTTTTTTATTTTTTATTTTTCCTCATTTTGATACAAGGTCTCACTTATACATGTTACCTTCCGTCTTAGTTAGGATTTCTAGTGCTATGATAAAACAAGAGCAAAAAGCAACTTGGGGAGGAAAGATCTTACAACTCTGAAAAATCAGAGCAGGAACTCAAGGCAAGAACCTGGAGCCAGAACTGAAAAAGCCATAGAGGAATGCTGTTAGTTCCTTTTTCCTATTTTCTTATATACTAAGGACCACCTACCCAGGGCTACCACTGCCCATAGTGGGCTGGGCCCTTCCACATCCAATCAATTAATCAAGAAAATGCTCCACGGGCTTGCCTAGAGGCCAACCTTCTGGAGGCATTTCTGAACTGAGCTTCCTTCCTCTCAAATGTCTCTAGCATGTGTCAAGTTGACAAAAAATTCGCCAGCACAACCTAGAAACCTTGTAGGATCTGCTAGTCTCTACACCTGGGACTCACACCACTTCACCCAGCCTTCTCATATGTGCTTGGGAGCCAAATTCAGGTCCAAAACCTTGCACAACAGTGCTATACCTACTGCATCATCTTCCAGTGCAGCCCTCACCCCCGTGTGCTGTTGGGAATTGAGCCAAGAGCCTCACATGTGTTGGGTAAACATTCTACCGCTGAGCCACATGCCATCATCTCCAACTTTGTATTGACAACCTTGCCTGCCGTGAAAGAGGTCGATCAAGTTTGAAGAATCCAGTGTGAATTAATAAGAAAGTGAGATTTGGTCTTGGAGACTATTTGGTCTAATACTGGGTCATGATCATGCACTATCACTGTGTGGTTAACGAGGTTAGGAAGGAGGAAGGACTACCTTTTCCGCTGTTCCAGCTCCCAGTCCAAACGGGCCAAGGTCTGTTGGTGAGGGTCTCCCATGGTGATTTCAGCCTTACTGATGCTTGGTGGAGCCTCTGTATAAAATTCCTCTAAACTGACCAGATCAATCTCTTCATGCTTTGACCTATAAACAAAACCTAAGTCATTAGGCGGCCATTTTCAGGACCCCCTTAGTGGGGGCAGTTCTTCCATTTATGCCTACGAAGCCCAAGCCTACAGATACTTGAGAACCTCAAATTCTTTCTTAGAAAATGCTCAATGACAGGCATTTCAGTGTGATGACAGGTTATCAGTGACATACCACAAAATCATTTGCCTAATCTGCCAAACCTATTTATCCACGAATTAACTGAAGGCTTGAGAAGGATGCTTAATGAATTTACAAATGTCTCCTTGCTGAACAGGAAACTATTCGCTAAGACACTGAATATCCCTGCAGCCTAGGCTCATGCCATCATGCTGGGTTAATGTACTAAGGGCTCAAGCCATGGCCAAATAAGTATCCCAGATAGCATATGTTAATAAGCATTCCAGCTACCATTTGTTAATAAGCAGCTATACATGTTGGCCTCGCCTCACACAGTTCTTAGGAGATGGAGCTTTAGCTCCATTTTAAACCTAATGCTTATTACAATATAACTTACTTGTACTTTACTCTTTTCCCATTTTTATTTTCTTCCTTTTTTTATTTGCATTTTAAAAATTGTTGTTGTTTTTGTTTTTTTCAAGGTGGTTTTCTCTATGTAGCCTTGCTGTCCTGGAACTCACTATGTAGACCAAGCTGGCCTTAAACTCAAAGATCTGCCTGCCTCTGCCTCCCAAGTGCTGGGGTTAAAGGTGTGTGCCACCACCGCCGGTTCCTTTTCCACTTTTCAAATGTGCCCAAGTTCATATAGCTAGTGAGAGGCAGAGCCTGGATGTTAACTCCAGAACCCATGATTCTTCTTTGTGGCCACCTACCTGAGTTCCATTATGTTCTGACTTTGCCAACTTCCATCTAAGCAATGATTATAGTGTAGGGCATCACATTCCTTCATGTTGTTTTTATACATTTTTAACTGTCACAGTTTCAAAAATAGCACTGGAGAGGGAGATGCAGACCAAGAGGTACATTATGTTTTCAATGTGGCAAGTAGGTACTGGCATTCTATGGCATAGTAGGTGAATATAATAACGATACATGTTGAGGAGAAAAAAAAACTGCTTTTAACAAGTGCTGAACTCAAAACTCAGAAGGGGCAGACAGGCTTCCATGGTTCTTTGTGTAGCTTGAAATGACTGCTTAAGATTCTCCATTCAAAAGTTGTCTACTGATCCTTCCCCCAAATCCTGCCATCTTCTAAGCTGAGCCATGTAAAAACAAGCATTACCACAGACTAGTATGTCAAAGCCCTGTCCTCCCAAACTCACTTGAACTCCAGACATTTGGTGATCTCCTTCTGGAGGTGCATCACTTCGTAGAGCAGGTTCTGGAGCTGCAGGTGGTAGGCATCAACTTTCTGCTTGGCCTGAAGGGAAGATGAGGTAAGCAGGGCAATCTGGGGTGGGAATGAGCATCAGTGAAGTCAGAGAAGGGGCAAAGGGTTAGTTAAGAAGGGGACAGAGAGGAGGGATGACAAGTCAGGTTAAAACTTTCAACTCTACCTCATGGGTCTGATCTCTTCCTTTCTTTAACCTGATATGGGCTAATCGGTTGAGCTTCTTTAGAGTCATGAAATGCACACAGCTCTGGATCCTTCGTTCTTCTATTTCAATGGCCTGTGCACAAAGAAAACAGAAAAGACCACTAACATAGTGCAGTTCCCTTCAAACCTTAGCTACCAAGCCATCCCCATCCAGGCCATAAGCAGACTCTAAAGGGAGGCTGGGACCATGAGAAATGTCACCAAAGAAATGGAAGAAAAAGGCCAAGCTTGAAGGCACACTAAGGGCTTTAATTCCAGCAGTGAGAAGGCAGAAGCGAGAGTCCAGTGCCAGCCTGGTCTACAGGGAGCTAAGGCCTGCAAGGGTTACATAGTCTCAAAAAAGAAAGAAAAAAACAAAAGAGAGAAAGAGAGGGAGGGAGGAGTAGAGAGAGGGAGAGAGGGACAGACGGAGAGAGGGAGGGAGGAATAGAGAGAGGGACAGACGGAGAGAGGGAGGGAGGAAAGAGGGAAAGCTGACTATATTGAAAAAAATGAAACTAGGCAAAAACAAACAAACAAAAAACAAAAATGAATTTCCACTTGGACAGAAGTAACAGGAACAGAAAAACAAGCACAACCAGCTGACATAGTACCTACATCTACAGATCTCACAGAGGCCTCCACACAGCAATGTGAAACTTGGCCTCTACAAATACTTTAAATAACAGTAACAAAAACATAGCTACAAAACTTGGTTATAATAACAGAGATCTAGAACGTAAGAATCTCAACAATATTGTCAACATACATGAAAATATGTAAGACTGATGACAAAAAGTGAATTCTTCCTTAACTCACCTGTCTAGTGTTTAGATATATTGTTTAGTTTTATACCTGCCTGATTAATTCATTTAACATCCATGATAATTTCATTTGGGGCTCTATGATTTATTTGCACATACTTCTCAACACTTTGCAAAATGCCTGATGGGTAAAAAATATTAAATCAATAATATCAAATTGTAGTCATAGAAAAAAGTTATCTTGTACTTTCATCAGTATAATGGGAGACTGAGCTGTTACAACAAATTCTCACAAATCAATAGGTCGGTCTCTGGAGCTTCCAGACCCCCTCTAATCATGGCTGGGATAGAGGACAAGATCGGGAAGGGCCTAGTGACCACAGACGGTGCCCAGCTGTGCAAACACACCAGATTTCTCCTTACCACATCCTTGCTGCCCTTGCTCTTCAGGTCCTGGATCTCAGCCATCAACCTTTGTAGCTCCTGGCAAGTGTACTTGTACAACTCATAGTCTCTGCCAGGGTCCCGCAGGCCAACCTCAGCTTCCTCACTGTAGTGCTTGCCTTCCTGTGGAGGCGACAAGAGAGGTCTTAGGTAGATGGTAAAGGTTTCCCTGCAGGATCAGGGACAATAAAATGAGAACTTTCATTATGTCAGAACTTTACAATTGCAAGGGTGAGGCCAGTCTGGTCTACACAGTGATTCTAGGCCAACTAGGATGACACAGTGAGACACCCCCACACATGTGAACACACATACAAAAAAGATTTAAAAACACTATTGGCCAGGCATTGTGGCATATTTCCACAATTGCAATGCTAAGGCGATTTCTATAATTGCAGGTAGGACAATTTTGACTTCCAGCCAGTTTGGACTATATTACAAAAGAAACAAACTGACATGCTATGATCAGTGCCAAAAGAGAAAAATCTCTACATTAATCTGGATTTCCTAAAACTAAGGGGAAAAGAAACCTGTTGTTTTATTTTTCTCTTTATTCTTTCCATAAATTCCCACTTATGTCTATCAGAATTTATTATGAGGGTGTGGAGTAATAGTGCAGTGATTAAGAGAAACAGATAAAAGGAACAGAAGACCCTGCTGGTGACAAGAGTTCCAGAGCCACAGAAGTCCTATGGCACATGATTCTGGCACCACGGATGAAATCTCGTGGAAGCTCTAAGCTGCACAGTCAGTGCAAACCTTAGGAGCACAGGCAAGCCAGGAATGGCATGCTGGAACATGCTCTCTGCGCAGGCACCGATCATGCTCAGCAGGTCCCTGATGTGAGTGTTCATCTTTTGTCAAGTCATGGGAATGCTAGTCATCTGCTCTAGTATGGGCAACCAGGAGTGTGTCTCTGGTGCATGCGACCCTGAGCTCCTGCATCCGCATAGGAAGTTATCGGACCACAGTCTGCAGTTTTCCAGCAGCACAACGCCCTGGCTGATCTCACCTGCTCCGTGTCAGATCGATTGCGTTTCCCTTCGCTTGGGGTTCCATCACTCCGGATCACTTTGGGTTTCCGCTTTTTGCTAGATTCTGATGACATTGTTGTTCTTCCAGGTCAGAGAGCTGTTAAGAAGAAAAAGCTTTTAAAGATTTCTCAGAGTGGGATAGAGAGAAGACTCAGAGGTTAAGAGCACTGGCTACTCTACCAGGGGACCTGAGTTCAATTCCCAGCAACCACATGGTGGCTCTACAATGAGATCTGCTGCCCTGTTCTGGTATACAAGCAGAATATTGTATATGTAATAAGTAAATAAATCTTAATAAAATTAAAAACAAAAACAAAAACGATTTCCCAGAGGAGCTGGAGAGATAGCTCAGTGGTTAGGAACACTTGTTGCTTTTCCAAAGAACCCAGGTTTGACTCCCAGCCACTACCTGACAGAGTTCATAACCATCTAGAACTATAGTTCTAAGGCAACCAATGCGCTCTGACCTCTGCAAATACCAAGTACACACATGGTGCATATACACATACATGCATACATATATACATGTATACTTATACATGTAGTCAAAACACACATACACTTATATTTTTTTAAATATATTGTATACATTTTAAAAGAATTAGTAAAGGTTGTTTGGGTTTTTTTGTTTTGTTTTTAAGAGAGAAAAGGCCAGGCATAGTAGCTCATGCCTTTGATCTCAGTACTTGGGAGGCAGAGGCAGGTGGCTCTCTGGGAGTTAAAGTCCAGCCTGGTTTTCAGAGAAAGTTCCAGGGCAGGCAGAGTTAAACAGAGAAACCCTGCCTCAAAAAACCAAAAATAAAGAAATAAATAAGAAGAGAGAAAGAGAGGCTCGAGAAATAGCTAGGTAGTCAAGAGCGCTGGCTGCTCTTCCAGAGGACCCAGGTTCAATTCCCAGCAGCCACGCGGCAGCTCACAACTGTCTGTAACTCTTGTTCCCTCACAAAGATATGCATGCAGGCAAAACACCAAAGCATATAAAAGAGAAATAAATTATTTTTAAAAGAGAGAAAAAAAAAAAGAAATGCCACATTCTCAGCAAACTCTGAGCCAAACTTAACTAGAAGGGAGAAAAGACCTAAATTAATTGATGTTATAAATAGAAATAAGATGTCACATGGATACTAATGAAATTTTGAGGCTCATTAGGGAACACTATAAGAGACAAGAAAAAAAATTCTCCAGAAATAGGGGTTGGAAAGATGGCTCAATAGTTAAAAGCATGTGCTGTTTTGCAATGGACCTGAGTCCAGTTCTCAGCACCCATGTTGGATAGCTCACAATCCTAATAAAAGTAAATAAGGCTTTAATACTTTAAACAATTAAACTGTGCATGCTTAATCTCTGCACACCTTTAATCCCAGCGTTCAGGAGGCAGAAGTAGGCAGATCTCTGAGGCCACATAGTGAGTTCCAGGACAGCCAGGGCTATATAAAGAGACCCTGTCTTAAAAGTGGTGCATGCCTGTGATCCCGGCACTCTGGAAGACAGAGGCAGGCAGATCTCTGTGAGGCCGAGGCAGGCAGCCTAACCTAGAAAGTGAGTCCAGGACAGAGAGGGCTACACAGAGAAACCTTGTCTTGGGGGACAGGGGACGACAAAACAAAACAAACCATATTCCTGCCAAGCCTGTGAGCTCTGCTCTTACTCATGAGCCTGTCAAAGCACTTCATAAATTTAGATTTAATTCCCGTCTGGTGTATAACCCTATCCTCAATACAACTGACTGATCACTGGGTGGTAGACTTTGATTTAAGCATTTCATGGATATGTTCTCACTTTATTATACAAAACCATTCAGATAAGAACCACCACCATCTCATGGATGAGACAACTAAGGCTTTGAAAGGTGATACTTTTCCTAAATTGCACAGCTAGTAAGGGCCCATCTGATCCAGTACTTATGACAACTGCAATATTGCATCTCCCAGTCTCACCAGCATCTCTACGACTTCCCTGTTTGGCTCTAATATCTAAATAAAGAACAGCCAGGCATGGTGGCACATACCTTCAGTCTCAGCACTAGGGTGACAGAGTTCCAGGGCAATCAAGGCTACAAAATGAGACCCTGAATCAAAAAACCAACAACACGAACAGCAAAAATAAGTAAGAACAAAGCCTACACTTTATAGGGCTCTTCCTCTCAGAGTCCTTACAACTCCCCAAGGTGGGTAGTTTTTGTCCCCTTATTTATCACCAACACTCCTGGAAGAAGCCAAGAGTGTTTTGTGTGAGGGACCTAATTTGGAACCTCCAATGTATTGATTTATAGGTACAGGTCCTTCAACAAACCACTTCATTTCTGCTTCCTCACAAATTAAATGAACAGTAGTCCTGGGCTTGTAGGGGAACTGGCACAGCCGGTGATGAACCTGATCTGGGATGGTGGCTGACTGACCTTCATTAGGCTAAACACCTGAAAATAAAGTTATTCTGCCTTGCCTTCTTTTTGGACAAGCCTGTGTGGCTCATGCTGGTTTCAAACTGGAGACCTTTTTGCCTGAGCCTTATCAGTGCTGAGATTATAGGTGTGGGTCACCATGCTGTGCTATTCCTTTTCAACTTAAAAAAAAAAAAAATTCTGGCCTGGTGTAATGGTGCATGACTTTAATCCCAGCACATGGGGAGTGGAGAGCAGAGGCAGGTGGACTTTTGTGAGGTTGAGGACAGCCTGGTCTACATAAAAATCACCAAGAAAAAAAGTTTGATTGCTTCAAGTACATCTAGTTCCCCAGTTTGTCACTAACACTTACAAATGCCAAGGTTCTTGGAAGAAATGGATTCTCTCTCAGGGCCTTAGACAAGGAAACCAAGACAGAATTTATTAATAACTATCTGTTTTCATTATATTATGCATATTATGCAACTCTAACATAGGACAAGTGCAGCCAGTTTCCTGCTTATGGTACACAGATCTCAAGTTCTTACCAAAGTAAGTTTAAGTTAAAAAAAAAAAAAAAAAAAAGAATGTGCACCGGATGGTGGTGGCACACACCTTTAATTCCAGCACTCGGGAGACAGAGGCAGGTGGATCTCTGTGAGTCCAGGACTGCATAAAACTGTGTGGTGGGTCATGCCTGCAAAGAAAACATTTCAGAGGTAGAGGCTGGAAGATGAGACATTCAAGATCATCTTTTGCTGCATACTGTGTTCAAGGTCAACACGGGGTACATTATAAAATCCTGTCTCTAAGGAAACAGGGAAAAAAAAAAGAAGATGGGCGGATGGGCTGAGACAGGCATAGTGGTCCACATCAGTAATCACAGCACTTGAGTGACTGAGGCAGAAGGATCTTCCCGAATGTGAAGCCAACCTGGACGGCAGGGGGCGCTACCGTCCAGGCTAGACTACAGGGACTGCATTTAAAATCTTAATTAAAACAGAGCAGACGGTACCTCTTCCTACCGTCCAGGCCCTTTCCTGTATAACTTAAGAAAGAAAGATCCTTCCTTCTTTTTCTTAAACAGCAAGATAAGCAAAATGTTTAGTGAAGCAGCTAAACTAAGTGAGGGCGGCTGGCTAGGAAACAGAGGGGACATAAAAAGAAAAGCCAAGCCCACTCCCCTCCTAACGTCCACACTTGGCGCTCTCAGCCTTCACGCTACAGCAATAAATGCACTAATTTTTCTTCGCTACCACTCCTTCCAAGTGAAGAGAGCGCCTGCCTCGCAGGGGCCTCAGGCGGCTGCCAGTGACAATCAAGTGGCGGGCTCACCTGACAAAAGCCACAAGGGTGGCCCCGAAAACCTGGGAAATCCCGGCAGCCCCACCGGAGCGTTTCCCACGCACACACAGGTGTATTCTCACTTCACTACTACTCTACGCTGCTGGGGCCATCAGCACAAGGGAGCCAAAGATGCTGCTCCGGTTCATTCAGAAGAGAACAGCCACCAGCCCCGGGGAACCCGACAAGTGAGGACCCTAGCCCGGGAGCACGCGTCGTGCCGTCTGCACCGCAAGCCCCGTGCGCCCCGCGCTCGCCAGCAACCCCAGCCCGCAGCCCTCCACCCTCGCTCACCACAATGGTCCTCACGCCTTCCAGTCAGGCAGCTACTTCCGGCTCACGACCATAGAGAAGCGGAAGAGCTACTGGCCGGAAGTGAGACACAAAAGCCAGATGCAGGTTGGGAAGCAAGGAAGGGGCGTGTCCCAGCTGAGCAACTTGTTTTTTTCCTCTAGACAGGGTCTCTCTGTGTATCCCTGGCTGTCCTGGAACTCGCTCTGTAGACTAGGATGGCCTTGAACTCAGAGATCCGCCACCCTCTGCCTCCCAAGTGCTGGGATTAAAGGCGTGGGCAACCTTTCTAATTCTATAAAACTGGGAAACTGCAGCCATGTGGACCAAGAATCAGTGCTTCATTCCATCAACCAGCATGTAAAGCAAAGGGCCCTCCGCCGAGTCACTTGAATGAACTTGTGGTAGTCTCAAGAACTCACAAGTGTCGCTGTGATATAATTTGGACCTTCGTGGATTAGCCTCCTGCGTTTGTGTCCGAGGCAGGAGCTCATTACGTGGCCTAGAACGATATGTGTATCAGGCTGGTCTTGAACTCACTGAGATCCGCCTACCTTGGCCTCACTGGAATTAAAGGCAGGTGTCAACACCCGCAGCACTCACTTGACTTCTTAACACTATCAGAGCCACTAGACCAGAAAAGGCAGGGACATAATCAACTTGTTTCCTGCCTCACACAAGGGTGTTTCTCTATTAGGCATGATTTTCCCCAAGACAAAAAAACGCTACTCTAATATAGTCATTGAAAGCTTCAGGTGTTTCCTATCCCTGGTATTTCTGGAGTAAATCCTGCTTGCTTGGGGCTTGAAATATGCATTGTGAGTACCCGGCTTTGCAGAAACAGTTCATGTTTTTGCCCTGGAATGAAGATGTCCTTCCTAAGAGATCAAGGCCACAGTACCCCTCAGCCAAATGGAAGCCGCCTTGCCTTGGCAGACAAAGACAACACCACAACTTACAGTAAATATTTAATTTGGTTCCATCAACTATTCCAGTATATTCCTGGTATGGTAACAAAACCATGCTAAGCAGGGGTTCATGAGGTATGGGGGTCACTGAAGAGACCCCAGAATCACTGAACCCACTCTACAGACCTGGTAGTTCTGCAAAATGAGGGTTTGGCTGACACAATATCAGGTTGGGGGAGAAGAAGTTCAAGATGGGACTATGAGTCTCAGCCTGCCATTTTTGCCAGGAGGAAGCAGACAAGAGCTGGAGTTTTAGCTGTGCTGCGTAGGAGACAGTGGATGAGCCTTTCCCTCTGCTCAGGAACAGGGTCCTCTCCCTGAGATCTTCTGTCATCTCTGTTCTATCTTCCCAACTCTGTTTCAAACTCACATTCTGAATCCTATGTGTGAACCAGCATCTTCTGAGGGATTCCTGCTTCAAGTCTGTCTCATGTATCAAATCTCTTTCACTTCCACCCTTTCCCAACCCTTCTAAACAGGGTTCCGGATCTCCTCATGACTTTGCTGATGTCGGGGTTTATGGCAGTGCCAGGGTTTTTAAGGCTCAGAGTTGCTTTTTCTATTAAACACAGACCAGGGAGTTCCTGGGGGCCACGCCTGATCTGACACCCTTTACACCCCACCTCTTAACTACCAGTCATGTCAGCTTTTATGCAACTAAGCCATGTCCGCAGTGTTAGCTGGGGACTTGATGCCTGGAAATGAGGGTTCTTACAGGGAAATGTGTGAATGCTTAAAAGGTTTCTATTCTGCATTTAGGGAAATTAGAAACTTCTTCCAGCATGGGAGAGAGGTGGGATAGGTATAGACAGATTAAGTTCTCAGAAGCATCATCTTTGTCTAAGCTGAACACCACCCATCAGAAGCCTTCCAGAGCTGAGAGAATACTGTTAGCCTGGAAGGTTCTCTGTTCCAGGCTACTCCACGGGGAAGAAGGTGGAGGCAGTGCCGGCATCACTGGAGAGGAGAAATCTTCAGAGGGATCATGATTCGTGACTCCATGTGTCGAACCAAGGGGACTATGAAGAGAGGCAGAGGTTATAGGGTGCCTGAGACAAGCCAAGTACCCTTGATCCCTGCCCAGAAACTCACAAAAGCCTATGACAGGAAGAGACTCTCCACTGTCATTTGAGCGAGGCCCACGGTTCTCAAGTTGTAAGACAGGATTTAGCTGGTAATAAGCTGAATATTTTGGAAATTTTTATTCATTTTCTATGTATGTGAAAAAAAAAACTAGTATAGGGCTGGAGAGGTAGCTCAGGGTAGTACACTTGCTTAGCACATATGAACCCATGGATTCTAGCCTTGGTCTTCCAAAGCAAACAAAACACACAAAGCCTAATAATATAAAAACAAGGACCAAGCCACATTAGGGACAACATAGGAAGATTTAAGAAAAATGAGTGTAAAGTCAGGGGTGTAGTTCTCGATGAGGTGTGTGCCGATCAGCATGTGTGAGATCTTGTATTCAATCCCCAACAAAAAACAAAAATACAGAGAACCGTAGTAGCATACTCTGGTCAAGGTGAGAGCCATAAGGCCTGGGGTTTGATTCAGTGTAACTGCCACTCATGCAGCCAGAGATGCTAAGCCTATGAGGGTACCAGCAGTGTCAGCACAAAGTCCCCAGGAGGGCAGTTAAAAAAAATAATGTATGTATGTCTACATATGGGTGTGTGTGCAGACTGGCCATGGAGGTCAGGAGAAAACATCAGATCCACTGGAGCTGGATTTATGGGCATCTGTGAGCCCCCTCAGGAGGGTGCAGGGAACTGAACTCGAGTCTTCTCTTAGAACAGTATTATGCCTAACCACTGAACAATCTCTCCAGCCCAGAGTTTAGACCCTTGTTTCCTGTGCTTAATTTCTCAGACTCTAATGTGTATAAACCCCCACAAATGTAGTTCACAAAAGGTTGGGAGAAAGCTAAGGAAGCATTTCTTAAGTGTCTAGTGGGCGTACTTTCAGTGGAGACCACACTTGGAATAGCAAGGCCCATGCTGCCTCCTTCACTAGACACGCTGTCGGCCACCCAGTAGACGTGTGCAAGATTAACTACACATCAAGGGCTGGACAGACACTTGTTTACCTAAAGGCCTCCCCTTACCATCCACCACATTCCACACGGTGAGGACTCAGTATCTACTGACTCGGTATGCAACACTTTGACGAAAAATTTGCTCAAAAAATTTGCTGCATGTTTTGGATGTTATCAGGGCAAAGCACTTTCCATAAAATAACTTTCCAAGTACTCCTCATAGCTGGGACAGCATCCGCATTACCATCTAACAAGGAAAAAGCTTCTGTGAGGTGTAGAACTGACCCAGGGTCACAGGTCACGTAGGGATCACATTCCTGTATTAGGGTACTAAAACCTCAGGACGGATTAGATCACGTGAAATGTATATCATCCAGATAAAACTCCACAAAGTAAGTTCCCACCTGGGCATAGTGGAATATGCCTGTAATCCCAGCAACTTGAAAGACTGAGGGAAAAGGTTCACCCAGGATGAGCTAGGACAATACGGCAAGACACTGGGTCAAAAGGTGGTGGGAGGGGGTGAGGAGGTGCCCAAGACAGAACAAAACAAATAAAACAATGAGTTCCCACAATGGAAGTAATGAAGTGATGCTAGCTGTCCTTCAGAGAAGCTTGCAGAGACCTGCATCCTCAGGTCTCCCAGCACACCGCTTCAAAGGTGTCCCTGACCCCCAGAGGAGACGCTCACCTGTATAGTAGACATTTTCATCCCAGCCCCGCTTCCTCCAGGCCGCATTTCGAGTCTCCTCCCGAGACTGCAGATCTTTGTAGGCTGTGAGAAAGGCACAGGCGCATTCCTCAGAGAACCTGATCCCTTCATCAGCACAGGGACCCTTCCATTGCACCAAACCCTGACCTACTATCCATGTCTTCCTCCTTAGGCTGTCAACATCCAGTGCCCATATGGCATTTCTAGTTGGGTGTGTGTGCATCTTATAGTTTTTATTGCATTTATGTACTTATTCGGGGTGAGAAGTCAGAAGAACAGTGGCAGGAGTCAGATCACTCTTGCCATGTGGGTCCTGGGAACCAAACTCAGGTTTGTCAGACTTGGTGCCTTCACCTACTGAGCCATCTGGTTGGCCCAATATCAGCATCCTAAATACTCCCCAAATTACCTTCCAATCCCATGACCCAACCCTCCCCTACATGTCCCTATCTTAGACAAGGGCACACAGCTGCTTAAGGAACAATCTGAATGCTCCCCTAACCCTCTCCTTTCTCCTCCGGCAACTTGTTCTCAAGTCCCACTGATTCACAGAGCAACAAATCTGTCATGCTGCTACCACTACCCGAAGCTAGCCTCCCCACCTGCCTGCGCTAACGTAAGCATCTTCCCGGATCCCAGTTTCTAACCTTGCTGCCCTACCAGGCACTCTTGGCAAAGCCCATGGCAGCTATAAACGCACATGCTGCTACTGCTTCCTCCCACCACATCCATGATGGACCCCAATTCATCCCCATGGCCTGCAAGGCCCAGCCTAACCTGGTGGCTTGTTCTCTTCTACTCTACCTTCTCACATTCTGCCTAGGATCCCCCCACCCCCCGCATCCTCCTCCTGTCCACTTACTGATGGCCTCCCCACATGCTGTTCCTTGCACTCAAAACTTCCCCAGCAATTCATAACCTGGCTTTCTCACCCTTCAGCTCAGAATCTATATTTTGCCCTTGAGAAAGACCTTGTCTACTCAAGCCAAAAGGGTCCCTAGGCTTCTTTCTGCTGTCTTCCCCTGTCTAGTCTCCTCCAGTATCTGTCATCATGTGAAATGAGTCCATTTTGCTAGTTTATGTCTGAGGGTGCATCTTCCTCTGCTACGATATAAGAGGTATAGGAACACAAATGTATCCACATGTCTTGTTGTTTTTAATGTCACCATTGTTCTTGCTGTTTCTTTTTTCTTTTTTAATTTTATTTTATGTGCACTGGTGTTTTGCCTGCATGTATGTCTGCGTGAGGGTGTCAGATCTTGAAGTTAGACAGTTGTGAGCTGCCATGTGGTTGCTGAGAATTGAACCCAGGTCCTCTGGAAGAGCAGTCAGTGCCCTTAACCACTGAGCCATCGCCCCAGCCCCACATGGTACCCACAGGTTTTATGAAGTGACAGGGGACAAACAGAGGCTCCTTGAGTGTCCCCAACCTACCCCACAGGTGGTGGACCACGTAGAGCTCTCCTATTTGTGAAAAAAAGCCTCCCACCGCTTCCTGGTTCTCCTGACGGTACTTGATGGCCCGAGCCCTGGAGGTAGCAGAGAACATGGGACAGAGACCCAGCTGATGGTCCCTCAAGGTGGCCCAGGCTGATTCCTAGGCCACACTTTTTTGGGAGTAGTGCAAAGTAGGTCCCAGGGAATGGATTCTGGAGGTGCAGCTGCTGGCTGGTCGGCAGCGCTTCCCAGTACAGAATCTGCCCCGTTCAGGTGGGTCTTTCTCTGGGCTCTGCAAGGAACAGAGCACGCTGGGTTCCCTGTGACACAGCCCAGAGAAAAGCTCACTGGGAGCCTGATGGGGCAGAACAGCAAGGACCATCACATTCCCAACCCTGGTGGTAGTACTTACCAGTTATTTCCCCACTCAATCATGGTTCCTGGCTGAAAGAGACCCAGAGAGAGGAGAAAGTGAGCCCCACCTGGGACTCCCAACAACACAGAGCCAGGGATGGGAAACTAGCCTTTCCCAGAGCCAGAGGCCCCATTCATGGGCCTTGACTCCATCTGATGTGCAGCTATGTACATGTATGCACATTCCTCTGCTCTGAGCCCATAAGGAGGGAGAAGCATCAGGCTGGCCCACCCTGACCTCTTGCAAAGCAATGCCAGAGAAGACAGGGGTCAAAAGCGGCTCTGTTGGAAGTGAGGTACCTTGAGCTTGTATGTCCTCAGCTCATAGATGTTGGGGCCAGCTCTGGGCTGTGGCTCATTCCAGAAGCTGAACTCCAGAAGCAGCTGGTTTCTCCTGGACAGCAGCATCTTGCTCCGCTCCTTCCGGAACTCCAGGTACTCCTGAAGGCGGGGCATTGTAGGCACAGTATGTCACCCTGTCAGTGTGCCCCAGGGGTAGCAGAGGACTCTGTCCCACACTTCCCTCCACACAGGGCCAGTCTGGAAGCAACATGCACACAGGATGCTGGGATACCTTGTTGGTTTTCAGCTTGTTCATACAGTCCATGAGGGCTGGATAGCCACCTGAGAACCGCCACAGGTGCACTGATAGAAAGAGGAATACAGGTCAAGGAGCTACGGTGAGCATATTGGGCTAGACTGTATGCGGCAGTAGAGTGGGGGTCTCCTGGTTCCCTTGGTCTTAGTGAGGAGCAGCACAAAGTGGGGATAACCTTAGATGCAAGCCTAGGAGACCACTAGGTCTGCTCAATTTGGTGGCCTTTCACCCCTCCTAGGACACAATGTCTTCATCCACAAAATCCCACCAGTATTCCTTAAGTAACAGCAACAAGAGGATCAGATGAGGTTCGGGGGGATGGGGGGCTGGGGGAAGGTAGCTACTGACAAAACACATGCTTCCCATGCAGAAGGACCAGGCTTTCATCTATAGCATCACAAACAAAACCAAACCAAAGATGATCTGAGTGCCTTCCACCCTGGGAACACCAGCATACATAGGGATGAACAGCAGACTGCAAGGGATAGGATGGACACAAGAAGGAGAAGTCTGATGGGCTGACACAGGACACTCTAGGAGGGCTGGCACTATAGCTCAGTGGTAGAACACTTGCCTAACATCAGGGAGATTCCCAAGTTCCATCTCTAGCACTGCAAAAACAACCAAACAACAGTAACAAAACAACATTGTTCCAAGGCAGTGAGCTTAAGAAAGAAAGAAAACTGTGGCTATGTATGGAGGTGAGTGTCCCAGCTACCTAGGAAGCTGATGATGTCTTGAGCCAATGCCTGGGTAACAGAGGGAGACCCCACTTTAAAAACGAAGGAAGCAGGCTGGGGGTGTAGCTCAGCTGGTAGCCTGTATAAAGCCCTGGGTTCAAATCCCCAACACTGGATAAAACTGGGCTGGCAACACACATCTCTGTGGACACAGGAGAGTCAAAAGATTCAAGGCAAGCCTGAGCTGTATAAGACCCTATCACAAAAAAAAAAAGAAAAAGAAAGAAAGTGGGGGCGGAGGGAGGCAGGAGAGCAGGCGGCAAGGGAGAGATACAATGAAGTAAGGGACAGACGAGGATGCCGGGAATGCACCAGCATGTGCTTAGGGGTAGGAGGGTACATACAGAGATGCCAATGCACACATGACCTCCGGGTGGACACTCAAGGGGCTGTGATTATAGAGGCCCTTGGGCTGCTAGTATGAGCCCAGCCTCATTCTCACTGAGATCTCTGCATTGTCAGATTTTCCCCCAATCATATTCTCTTCCGGCTTAAGCAGTAGCCCCTCAGAAATCCACGCCCTGCCAGAGCCTCCCGTGTGACTTTGTTAGCAAACAGTCTCTGAAGATAATTGAAGCACGCCTACATAATGCTAGACAGAACTTCAATCCATCATCTGGTGCCCTTAGAATGAGAGAGAGGCTGCACACACAGCTCACCCAGGCTGATGCTAAAGAATGCCAAGGGTTTCTAGCAACCAGAAGTTGAAAGAGGCAGGAAGGGCCCTCTCTGAGGCCTCAGAGGAAGCCCGGACAGAGGCAATATCTTGATTTCTGCCTTCTGGTTTCCAAAGTTGAGGAATGCAGTTCTGTTCTTTGAGTCTGTGGTAGTCTATTGTGGAAGCCCTAGGTAGTTAACTGGTTCCCAGTAAGCAAATCCTGAGCTAAGGTGTTGCCATGTACTTAGCATATGTGAGGCCTAGAGCGGGAGGGAAGGACCAAGGGACAGACAGAAGAGGAGAGAAGAGGAAGGAAGGCGGCAAACGGGAGATCACTAATGATAGGGAAGAAAGCCTACCTGGCTGACCTGGGATCACCATGGAGAGAGTAAGGCCCTCCACAGTGAGGCACCCCAGAGCTGAGCTAGCTGAGCAGTGACTTGAAAGCCCTTGCTCTGTTACTTCCCGGGTCAGCCTAGCCCTCATCTGACGATACTGGTGCCTTAATTTTCCTGTTTGCAAAATGGCCTGACCCTGTGATGTAAAGGACTTATTCCCGAAGGAAGTACCATAATTTTTGTATGGCTGGAAATCTGTCATATAGCAAACCAAGAGTACTGACCTATGGGAGAGGGATCAACTTAATATGGGAGCTAAGAGGACTTCACCGCAGGCCAAGAAAGAAGTCTCTGATAACCACAGCGGCCCCTAGAGAAGACAGATCGGTGCCCTGCTCCTGGACTTGGCCTCTAATGGCCTGGTCTTCAGATGACTCCACACAGAAGTAATAAATGTCAACATATAGATCATGTAGGATGTGCTTTATAAAGTCAAAATTCACAGTTAGTAAGTGTGTTTGTGGTTTTGTTTAGCTAGGGTATTGCTAAATAACCGAGGCTGGCAACAAACTCTCCCTCCTCCTGCCTCAGCCTCCCTGGGATTGATTACAGGGGTACTGGCTCAACCAGTGAATTATTACTAGAATCCAAGTAGTTCTACTGTCAGTAAAGTTGAGCAAAGATTGAAGAAGCCAGAGTGCTAAAGACCAACGGCTTGTCTCTTGTTTATCGGGGGTGGGTTAATGGCTATTCCCGAAACAGAATATAATTACAGAGATCTGTCTTTCTCTTTTACACCTTTCCTGGTTTTATATTTTGAGTCAGGGCCTCTCTCTGAAGCCCTCACTGGCCTGAACTTGATACGTACACCAAGCTGGCCCTAAACTCATGGTGATCCTCCTGCCTCTACTCCCCAGGTACCACCATGATAGGCTCACAGATTTTTTTTTTTTCAAACACATATTTATCAGGACTGAGGCAGGCTGGTTTATGAGGTGATGTGCCCCACTGTTGGGCCTATGCCAGGGAAGCTGACAGGGCTGTCTGCGATGGCCGTGCCACAGTCTACCCTTGTACCATCCAAAACCATACTCCACCATACCAGAAATGTTTCCAGCTGTCTGGAACAGCAGCTGCAAGCCAGGCAGATCTGTCAGTGGGCACTCACAGGGTGTCAGAGATGACTGAGGAACCGAAACGTTTGGTAGTTCTTTTGGTTTGGTTTGACTTTGGTTTCTTTGAGACATGGCTTCATTCTACAGCCCTGGATGGCCTGGAGCTCACTCTATAATAAACCAGTCTGTCCTCCAATTCACAGCAATCCTCCTGCTTCAGTCTCTTGAATTCTAGGATTATGGGAGTGAACCAACACAAACTTAAAAACATTTTTTTCAAGCCGAGTGGTGATGGCACATGCCTTTAATCCTAGCAACAGGGAGGCAGAGGCAGGTAGATCTCCAAGTTCAATGCTAGCCTGGTCTACAAAGTGAGTTAAAAATAGCCAGGGCTATGCAGAGAAACTGTCTCGAAAAATCAAAATAAAAACATTAAGATTAATTTTATATGTATGAGTGCTTTGCCTACATGCATGTATGCATACTATGTGCAAGCCTGGCACCCATGGAGAGAAGAAGGTGTGAATTCCCTGGAACTGGAATTGTGGGTGGTCGTGAGTTACAATACGGGTGCCAGAAACTGAATTCAAGACCTCTGCAAGTGGAACAGTGGTGCTCTTAACTCCCAAGCCACCTCTCCAAGCCCCAGCATGCAAAATAAATAAACAAACAAACAAACAAACAAACAAACAAAACAACAACAAACAAACTTGTTGAGGATTATTCACTTTTTCATTTTTGGCTGTAGGTGTTTGGCTTACATGTCTATCTGTGCACCACAGGCATGCGGTGCCTGCAGAAGACTATTCACTTTTTCATTTTTGGCTGTAGGTGTTTGGCTTACAGGTCTATCTGTGCACATGAGCAGGCAGGGCCTGCAGAGGCCATACGAGGTGTGGGGTTTCCTGAAACTGGGGTTGCAGAAGTCGCCAGCCGCCACGCGGATGCTGAGACCTCTGGAAGAACAGCCAGTACTGTTAACTGCTCAGCTTCTCTGCAGCCCCCACAAAGCAAGAACCTTTGGGTTTTTTTCATTTTTTTTGTTTTTCAAGATGAGATTTCTCTGTGTAGCTCACTCTGTAGACCAGGCTGGCCTCGAACTCTGTAGCTCTGCCTGTCTCTGCCTCCCGAGCGCTGAGATTAAAGGCCACCGCAGCCCGGCCACAATATGAATTTTTTAAAGAGAGGAAATCTTTTTATTTTGTATTTAGTAATTCAAAGAGATCCAGACCCTGACCCCCAGAACTCGCTACGTGTATAAGAAGACAGACAGGTGTGTCGGCAGCTACAGGAGTGCATGATCAGGGAATGAAGAAGAGGCAAGTAGTGGAGGTCAGAGAGCTAGGGACAGCACCTGACCCAGCAAGTGCAAAGAATCCAGACTTTCAGGGGGATGTCGTGTCTACACCAAAATATAAAACAAGAAGGCAGGGGTGGGCTGGCGAGATGGCTTGGCAGGTAGAAGCTCTTGCTACACCAGCCTGACGAACTGAGCTTGACCCCTGGGGCCCAAATGAAGAGTACAGCTGCAGAGGCACACATCTGCAGCCTAGCCTGGAGCACAGACTGTGCAACAACAGAAACAAAGGAGACCCTGCCTCAACAAGGGGAAGGCAAGAGCCACCGTCCCCTGACCTCCGCAGGCACACCAGGGCACATGCTTACACATGTATACATCTACACACACACATACATATATACATACACACACATACACATAGACACACGGACAGATAACTCTAAGCATGGTCATATAGGCCTTTAATGCAGTAGTTCTCAACCTGTGGGTCCCGACCCCACAGTGGTCCCCTCTCAGATACCTACATTATGATTCACAACAGTATCAAAATTACACTTATGAAGTAGTTTTATGGTCGGGGATCACCACAACATGAGGAACTATTAAAGTGTGGCGGCATTAGGAAGGTTGAGAACCACCACTTTAATCCTAGCACTCAGAAGCTTCTGAGTTCAAAGCCAGCCGGGTCCACTGAGCGAGTTCCAGGACAGCCAGGGCTACACAGAGAAACCCTGTCTCCAAAACAGAACAAAAGACAAGCAATCAAACCATCTCAGCACTCGGGAGACTGAGGCAGGAAGAGTACACGATAGAGGCCAGCCTGGACTACATGGTAAGACCCCCAATCCCAAAGTAAAAAACAGGTAAACCAAACCAAGTAAAGCAGGCATGGGAGAAGAGCTGCTTCGGGCTGGCCACTGTATGCAGAGAGCAGAGTGGTTGCAGCCGGGGCACTGGTGAAGCACACGCAGGGCCGCGCAAAGAGCCGCGGCGTCGAAGTGAGGCTGTGGACCTGGCAAGGTCGGCCTCACAGGCCTCGTGGGCTGCCTGAGAGTGCCGGGAGTAGGGCAATGAGGTATGAAGTAAACACCCTCCCCACAACCCCAGAGACGCTGCAGGGAGAGAGGAGGGCGGTCAGACAGGAGAGCTGTTGGAGCCCCGGCCGGGGGGGGGGGCGGGGGGGGGCAACAGTGGCACTGGAGACAAGGGCCCTCACCTGCCTGGTCCTGCTCCCCGTACCAAGTGTTCCAGTTGCCCACAAGCGAGCAGGGGTAGTCCTCATCCAGGTGCAGCTTGGGCAGCACAGCCTCCCTGTGGGAGGGAGCACAGGGAGGGGCAAGGGCTTGCAGTGGCCACCAAGGGCTCTGAGGTAGAGGTTCCGACCCAGGAGTGACTGGGGATAGTAGAGGGAGGGCACTCACGTCAGACTGTTGTAGGCATCCAGACATTCCGGCTTCACATTGTGAACTGCCATAAAGGACAGAGGGCAATCGGTGAGAGGCAGGCTATGCTCACATACACTTGCGTGCGTGTGTGGAGGAGGGGGCGTCAGAATGAGCAGGCTCTCAGGACAGCACGGGACATCCTCACCCTCATCTCTTTACCCCAGCCCCACCCCCCAGGAAGCCCATGGGTGCAGCTAGCCAGTTTAGCAGCCACTCACACTGGATCTTGTAGAGGTTACTTGTCTCCTTCTTGGACAGCAGAGTAGAGTGGGCATCCTTCCGGGGATCCACCTTGTGAACAAAGAGGGAGCGGAACCAGCTGCCTTCACTGTCCTTGGAATAGAAGCTGCAGGACAGAGGAGAGAGGCATGGGAACACCGACAATTTTCCTGCCCAGGTGTCCTGCTCGCCTACACTTATGACCTACAATTCTGAAAAGGAGGCCATGGAATTCTATGGCAGCTCCCGAGAGTAAAACGGCATCATCTGGGCAGACACAGGACCCTCTGGAGAGATCCCCGCTGCCCAGTCTACATCTGGAACTCTGGGAGGACTGAGGGGCCGGAAGAGGAAGCTGTCCTGCCACCTCTGTCCAGCATCTCTGGCCACACAATTGCAGCCTATTGCTAAGAGGGTCAACCCCAGACTCAGCTTACTGACACCCACTAGATGGGACCCTTGTGATGACAAAGACAAAGACCCTGGACGTCTTCATCTTCAACTGCCTTGGGCAGCCACGATTCCTTCTTTTGCCTTTCTGGATTCTGCGATATAACTGACAAGGACTTCTGAAGCAACACCAGCTTCCCCTTTTTTCTGTATGTCCACAAACAAAAGAACTGGGAATTCTGAATGCAAATCCTGGGGCCCTCTGAGAGCCCAGGCATTTACCCTTCCAAGTCATTAGACCACGTCCTGTGGCATGGGGCAGCTGTTGCTCTTCTGGTTAGAAAGGCCTCCAAATTAACTCTGGAATAGAGCAAGACCACTTCCATACATACTCATCAGGTCCTTGACACTGTCAATTCAAGAGCCTTCTACTGGATCCCAGCCGAGTCAACAAAGAGCAAACTCTTAGACAACCTCCAGAACTTCCTACAAAACTTATTACCAGATCCTCACCTTGAGCCCCTTGAAGACACAGCCACCCAGACTACCTGGCTCACAGATGTTGGCAGTTCTAATGGTGGCAGGACATAGCTTCACAGAGGTCACAGAATCTGGGCCTGTTCTGGGTAATAAGCTCTTTTTGTTCGTTTGTTTGATTTTTTCAAGACAGGGTTTCTCTGTGTACCCCTGGCTGTCCTGGACTAATTTTATAGACCAGGCTAGCCTCAAATTCACAGAGATCCACCTGCCTTGCCTCCCCAAGTGCTGGGATTAAAGGCATACATCATCACCGCCTGTCGGATAATAAGTTCATAAGGCAGAACTAATTGTCTTCACCAAAGGCTAAGAAAGACCCTCCTCACTGCCCATCATGCCCTGATTAGACACATCTTGGAGATTTTGGCCCTACCAGAAGCCACCTGGCTTCTAACCAAGGTGGCTGTTTTTCATCGCCAGCCCCACTCTGACAGCTGGCTAATCTTAAATCAACTTGACACATGAACTAGAGTTTCATCTGAAAGGAGAGACCTCAACTGAGAAAATGTCTCCATAAGATCCAGCTGTGAGGCATTTTCTTATTAGTGATTGATAAGGGAGGTCCTAGCCTCCTGTGGGTGGTGCCATCCCTGGGCTGGTGGTCCTGGGTTCTCTAAGAAAGCAGGTGGAACAAGCCATGGAGAGCAAGCCTGTGAGCAGCACCCCTCCATGGCCTCCGCACCAGCTCCTGCCTCCATGTTCCAGCCCTGTTTGAGTTCCTGTCTTAACTTCCTTCAATGATGAATGATATGAATGTGTAAGCTGAATAAACCCTTCCCAACTTGCTTTTCGGTCACGGGTGTTTCGTTGCAGCAACAGAAACCCTGACTAAGACAGATAACAACCAAGCTGATCAACAGGCTAAAGCTCCACTCAACCTTAGTTCCCAATCCCGCCCTTCCACATTCTAAGGAGACCCAAATAAACCTCACCCACTTCCCCCCCCCCAATATGACAGTCACATCCGTAAGTTCTAGCAGATAGACACCTTCACCCAGCGGTCCTATAAAGCAGAGGAAGAAAGCCCCCACATGCCACCACCGTTCTCTTGAACACATCATTCCTTGCTTTGCTTCCCCGTGCCTACAGTCTGATCATGCTTAGCTTTCCTTTCCAATACTAAGGAATAAATAAAAGCCTCAAAATCAGGTATGATCCCCCCACTGTTTGGCAACCTGCTATCATCTGAAAAGGTTGAAATGGTTAGTCTAACTCTTCTTCTTTGACAGATACTTAATTTTTTGATAAATGTTTAATTTTATGTGCATATACATGCCCGAGTGTATGTTTGTGCACCACATGCTTACAGGAGTCCACAGAAGTCAGCAGAGACATGAGAGTCCCTGGAACTGGCGTTATGGATGTTTGTGAGCTGCTGTGTGGATGTTGGGATTTGAGCCCGGGGGTCCGCAAGGGCAGCCAGTGCCCTTAACCACTGAGCCATCTCCAGCCCCCTTAATCTAACTCTCAAAAGCTAAGTTCACACTTAAGACACTTTTCCTCCCAATTGCACTATTAAAATCTCACACTCAGGTATTGAGCCAGATGTGATGTATACCCCTTTCAGCCCAGCACTCAGGAGGCAGAGGCAGGTGAATCTCTGTAAGTTTGGGGCCAGCCTAGTCTACATCATAAGTTCCAGAACATCCAGGGATATAGAGAGAGACCCTGTCTCAAAAACAAAACAAAACAAAACCCTTTACCTCCCAAGCCAGAAATGGGCTCAGCAGTTACAGCATTAGCTGCTTTTCTAGAAGATGTAGGTTTGATTTACAGCACCCACATGGGAACTGACCCTGGGTCCACTGGAAGAGCAGTGAGTGGTCTTAACCACTGAGCTGTCTCACCAGCCCAGATCCACATCCTACATAGACAGCTGGAACTAACCCCCTAATGGAAGGGCCATCTATCCCCTCAAATATGAGCCCGAAGGAGAATCTCACTATGGTAAGACCAAACAACATCCCCCTTAATTGTTACAAAAAGGTTTCCATTCCTTCTCCGGGGTGCGACTTCCCTCTCTGGGACTCATGCCTTCTTGCAGTGTATTTCAGTAAACTCTCTGTCTACATCTTAGTGAATTCCTTTATGGCTAAGTCACCATCCTTCCCAAAAGTGTTACATAGAACATGTATTAAATTTTTCTATATATACACATTTATAAAAAAACGTTTAATATACAAGTAATGTATTTACTCATATATATGTATTTATAATTATACAATTTCACTTATAAGCTATACATAGCAATGGGGGCTGGAGAGATGGCTCAGAGGATAAGAACACTGGCTGTCCTTCCAAAGTCCTGAGTTCAGTTCTGATCAACCAACCACATGGTGGCCCATAACCACCTATAGTGATATCTGCTGCCCTCTTCTGATAGGCAGGTACACAGGCAGGCAGAATACTGTATACATAATAAATAAATCTTAAAAATAAAAGAAATCAATGATAAACTAAAACAATTATTCTGTTAGAAGTGTTTGTGTATGTGGTCTATTTCTGGAATTTTTCATTTCATATATTCTGACAAGAGCTGCTAGGAGATAATTTTAAAAGTGAGACCAGAAATAAAGGGTTAGTGATATCTAATCTCCAATGTCCACTGACTGGGTTTGGGATAACCCAGGAGACATACCTCCGGGCATGACTATGAGGGCGTTTCCAGACAGGTTTAACTGAGAAAACTCACCCTACAGTGAGTGGAGACTTAGACCGAATAAGAGAGGAAAAAGAGGAGGAAAGCCTGCCATTGGCTTGAACTCATCTCTCTGCTTCCTGACTACAGACTCAGTGCGACTAGCCACTCAGGCTCTGCTGGACCTGATGGACTGCACACTAAAACAGAGCAGAAACTGAACCTTCCTCCCTTAAGCTGCTGCTTGTCGGGGATCTGGTCACAAGAAAAGTGACCAGCCGGGTGACACAGCCCTTCAATCCTAGTTCTTGAGAGGCAGAGGCAGGTGGATCTCTGAGTGCAACTGCCAGGACTACACAGAGAAACCCTGTCTCAAAACAAACAACAAAACAAAAGCAAAGAGGGAGGAGTAATAGCAAATGAGGAACCTATGCTTGGCTGGGAGAAGGAAAACAGATTCAAATGTGTATGAAGCTAGAATACCGGCTTTTAAGCACTTCTAAACTCATGGGCTCCTTCAGTTACTGTGAACATATTTGCTCAATTAGCAAAAAGCAGAAGGACAGATGTCCTTAGGTGGGAGGCCTGGGACACTAAGGGCGCCTCACCAGGCCTTGTGACCTTCTGTACTGCTGGAGATCCCTGAGGCAATGCAGCACCTACACTACAGGGCCATGCTGAAGCTCTCTGTTTAAGGAACTTGCCAGGGGCATGTGGAAAACCAGCCTCTCCGGCGGGGCACTGAAGGGCATGGCTTCTGCTGCCCCAGGAGGAGGTGGTGTCAGGGAGAACAGTGGCTCTATTGGCCCACGAAGACCTTTGCTCCAGAGCTAGCTCTCAGTAACTCATGACCATCAGTAGTGGCCAAGATAAATATCCAGTTCTGAAGAGCAAGCCGGGAGCTTCGGCGCTGTGGAGGGGAGGGGAGGGGGTCCCTCCCTTTAAGTCTTCCCTCTCTTCTTACCATTCTCATTCTGCCTGCAGGTCTGGTTCCCCATGCGCTGAGTAAGCAAGACATAGCAGCCCACCCAGCCAAGTCTCTTTCTCATTCATTTTTATTTTGCTTTATGTATATGGATATTTTGCCTGCGTGTGTATCTGTGCACCACTTCCACACCTTGCTCCCAGGAGGCCGGAAGACAGTATCAGGTCCCCTGGGCCTGGAGTGACAGTTGTGAGCCACCCTGTGGGTGCTGGGAATTAAACCCAGGTTCTCTGGAAGAGCAGCCAGTACTTTTAACTGCTAAGCCATCTCTCCAACCCCAGGAAGAACTTTTATGTAACTACAAATTTAATAAGGGACTTTTTCAGACCCAGAGGAAGTCTCAATTCCAAGCCAACACCCTCAAGTGAATTTTTAAAACGATGTATTAGTTTCATGTTTGTGTTTACCTGACCACACACACACACACACACACACACACACACACACATCACATGATGCCGGAAAAAGAGCATTGGATCCCTGGGAACTGGAGTTACAGATGGTTGGGAACCACTGTGTGGGTGCGGGGAGCTGAACCCAGGACCTCTGCAAAAGCAAGTGCTCTTAACCACTGAGTCATCTCTCCAGCCCCCAAGCGCACATTTTTAAGAGTTCAAATTTTACTTTTCCAGTGAATTCAACATTCTCCCACCCTTGCCCTGCCCAACCTTTCTCACTCTGCTCCCTTGTTCTGTTCTGCAGGAACACATAAAGCCCTAAGCTCGAGCTAGAGCTACAGACCCACGGGAGACTCTCTGCCCACCTGGCATGCACGACACTCCGAATCACAGCCCAGCACTGAGGAAAAATTAAACATAGAAAAACCCAAAAGCCTTTTTTTGGGGGGGAGGGTTGTTTGATTATTACATTTTACCGTTTGTCTCCCCACAAGATGAAGCCTTACTAGGGTGGTGTGGTGGTTTAAATAGGAATGGCCCCCATAAACTCATGTGTTCGAATGCCTGGCCCACAGGGAGTGGCACTATTAGGAGGTGTGGCCTTGTTGGAGGAGGTGTGGCCTTGTTGGAGGAGGTGTGGCCTTGTTGGAGGAGGTGTGTCACTGCCGGAGCAGGCTTTGAGGTCTTTTACATGCTCAAGCTCTGCCCAGTGTGGCACGCAGTCTCCTTCCGCTGCCTGCAGATCAAGATGTAGAACTCTCCATCCAGCTCCTTCTCCACACCATGGCTGCCATGTCCCACTGTGATGAGAATGGACTAAAGCTCTGAAAACTGTAAGCCTGCCCCAATTAAATGTTTTCCTTTATAAGAGATGCCATGGTCACAGTCTCTTTTTATTTGTTTTGTTTTTCGAGACAGGGTTTCTCTGTGTAGTCTTGGCTTTCCTGGATTGCTTTTATAGAGCAGGCTGGCCTCGAACTCACAGAGATCCGCCTGCTTCTGTCTCCCTGAGTGCTGGGATTACAGGTGTGAGGCACCATACCACCTGGTCATGGTGTCTTCACAGCAATGAAACCCTAACTGAAGACAGTGGGGTTCTGGCGGGTTCTGTGTGTCTCCAGTAACTGGAACAAGGCTAGCACGTAGCACATGCTCAATCTGTGATAAGGAAATTAATAAATAAGAAAGAGGCATAGATGCAAATCAGAGAGGTGAATGGATGCACAGACAGGTACATAGATACTGAAGTCTGAGCATTAAAGAAAAGGGAGGCCATGGCCCAGAATGTGGACCCGCACTCAGGGGCCTTCCCACTCCAGCCACCACAGAATTAGCACTCAAAAAAACTAAAGAACTTGTCAGTGTCGGTGGGACAACCCCAGGCTCTGATGCTGGCTTAGCTGCACCTCTCTGTCACCTATAAACTATGGCGTAGAGGGTGGAGCTATAGAGAAAAGGCCTGGCATGGCAGTACTGCTCCGTCCACGCTCTAACCTCCTGATGGGTCCCCCTTCCACTTCCCCCTTTTCTCAATCTGCCCCTTGAATCTCTATAAAGTATTTTTGTTTCCTAGAGTGTTAAGACAGAAGACAGTCGGGCACTCCACCTCTGACCCACTCTTTCAAACATTGTGTGTGGTGTGTGTGCATGCATTTGTGTGTGACAATGTGCCTGTGTGCACACATGCGTGCGTGCGTGCGTGCGTGCGCACGTGTGTATGAGTGTGCGCAAGCGGCCGTGCACACACATGCGATGGAGATTTGACGTCAGGTATCTACTGTGCCCCACCTTAAGTTTCTGCAGCGAGGTCTCTTACTAACCCTGAGGTCCCTGGGCAGCAAGACAAGCTGGTTATGAAGCTAAGGGGCCTTCGCGCTCTCCCTCCAGCGCGCAGTTACAGGGACTCGTCACACTGCCTTTTCACATGGGTGCTGGAGCTCTGCCCTCGAGTTCTTATGTCCACAAGCCGAGCACTTTGCAGACTGAGCTAGCTCCCCAGCCATAAGGCATTTTCACGTCAGGCCTCTATTCAGGGTTCTCAGCCTGTGGGTTGTGACCCTTTTGGGGACTGTATATCGGATATTTATCTTATAATTCACAACAGCAGCAGAATTAGTTATGAAGTGCCAAGGAAATAATTTTACAGTTGGAGGGTCACCACAACATGAGGAACTGTATTGAAGGATCACATTAAGAATGTTAAGAACTACTGCACTAAAGCAAAGCAAAGCCCACAAAGCAGTCTCAATATCTCTACATCTTTATTTGAGATTCTAGCTTTCTTGGTTTTTCTGTTTTGGTTTGGTTTTTTGTGTTTTTTGTTTTTTGTTTGTTTTTTGTTTTTTTGTTTTTTCCCAGACAGGGTTTCTCTGTGTATCCTTGGCTGTCCTGGACTCACTTTGTAGACCAGGCTAGCCTCAAACTCACAGAAATTCACCTGCCTCTGCCTCCCGAGGGCTAGGATTTCAGGCATGCGCCACCACACGCGGCCTAGCTTCCTTTTATATTTGGTAATTTTGGAACTAGGTTTTCCTACCACAGTGGTTCTCAGCACAGTCTAAAAACTTATTCAAAACTCTCAGGCTCCATCCCAAACTATGGCACCAAAGTTCTGGGGATAGGATTATGTGGTGGGCCTGGCAATTTAACTTTTTAATGGGGTGGTGCAGGGTCTCACTACTCAGCCTGGGCTAGCCTGGAACTCCCTATACAGCAAAGGTTGCCTTCAAACTGGTAATCCTCCTATCTGGAAGTGCTAGAATCACAGACATGCACCATGCATGACTACAACCTGCATTTTAAAGTGTGAGTGTGGTATATTCACATCTGTGCACATCTGGTTGCACAGGGCAATGGTTCTATTCCTTTGGGACATAGTCTGTCTTTAAGCTAGGCCCCTGTCCCTCTCCTCCCGCCTCAGCCTAGCAGTCAGCAAGCCCCAGTGATCTTCCTGTCTCTGTCCACAATGATACTGAAACTGTAGGCACATGAGACCACACCCAGATCGTCACATGGGTGTTGGAATCCAAACCTAGGTCCCACGGTTACACAGCAAGCACTGTTTGCTACGACACCATCTTTCCAACCCCAATCTTCATGTTTAAAGCCTACAAAGGCCAGGTTTGGTGAAGCATGCCTATAACAGTTCAAGGTCATCCTCAGGCACATAGTAAATTTGGGCTATATAAGACCTTGTCTCAAAAAAAAATTTTTTTTTAAAACAAAAATAAAGATGCGAGCATGGTGGCATACATATTTAATCTCAACCTTTGTGAACTTGAGGCCAGCCTGGTCTACATACAGCTACATAGAGAAACCCTGTCCCAAAACCAAACACTAACAGGACAACGGAGATGACTCAATGGCTAAAAGCCCTTACCACTCTTACAGAAGTTTCTGAGTTCTGTTCCCAGCACCCGTGTCTGGTGGCTTACAACTACCCCCATCTCCAGGGAATCTGAGTTCCCCCTCTGACCTACTCTCACACACACAAACCCACACTCAGATACTCAGAAACACACATAATTAAAGATGAAAATAAGCTGGGCTTACTGGCACACATCTTTACTCCCAGCACTCAGGAGGCTATCTCTGTGAGGCCTATGGAGAGTTCCAGGCCAATGAGGGTTACACAGTTAGACTCTGCATCAAAACCACAGAACAGGGGCTGGGAATGCCCTGGCAGTTAACAGCAATTACTGCTATTGCAATGGACCTGAGTTTGGTTCCCAAGACCCACCAGGTATCTCCCTCCTGCAATTCCAGTTTCAGGAGACCTGGCCTTTGCAGGCTTCTCCATAAATAAAGCAAATAAAAACAAAAAAAACCTAACCAAATAATAGCAAAGTCTTATATAGCCAGGAATGGTAGCAGCCACCGTAACCCCTGGTATTCAGAGGGCTGAGACGGAATGATCCCAGGTTTACCTTAGGCCTGGGCTACAAAGTTCAAGGACAGCTTGAGCATCTTAGTGAGACTAGGTCTCAAAATCAACGTTATAGAATATGGTATTGTGGTAAAACACTTTTCTAGCATTCACAAGGCCCAAGGTTCAAGCCCAGTCCTGAAACAGAACCAAAGTAAGATCTGCCCCAGCTAGACAGGAGGCACCTTTAATCCCAGCGCTTGGGAGGCAGAGGCAGGTCGATCTCTGTGGGTTCAAGGTCAGCCTGGTCTACAAAGTGAGTCCAGGACAGCCAGGGCTCTTGTTACAGAGAAACCCTGTCTTGGAAAAAGAAAAAGAGGAAGAAACAGGGTGCCTCTGGCCCCTCCCCCATCCTTGTGGCCACACAAAAGATGCTGCCACCAGCTGACTGTCCCTTTCTCAGCCTCAGTATCTTCATTCATCTGGGAAACACGAGCTTGTGGGCTGTACATCTGGCTCGGTGGTCAGGGGAAGGAACCTGAGTTTGGTTCCCAGCACCCACATCAGCTCATGACCGCTTGGAACTCCAGTTCCAGGAGATTCGATTCCATCTTCTGGCCTCAGTGGGCACCTGCATTCGTGTGCACATTCTCATTCTCTCTCCTCTCTAACACACATAAATTTCTTTAAAGAAAAAAATAAATAAAGATGATCTTGGGCCAGTAGTGTAAAGGCACCTGCTGCCAAACTTGATGACCCAAGTTAGATGCCTGGGAGCCACAAGGTGAGTTCCACGCATGTGCCATAGTATAGACTTTCACATACATGCATACACACAAACACACTCATGAATACAAGTGTTCATTTGCACATGCACACAAAATAAATTTTAATTTATGTTTATGTGGGTGTTTTACCTGTCTGTGTCTAGGCACCACACCTGGTACCTGTGAGGCACCTGGCCAGAGGAGGGCGCGTCAGATCCTTTGGAGGTCGAGTGACAGCTCTAAACAGCGGGGGTACCCTTGGAGAGCAACCAGTGCTCCTGAGCGCTGAGCTAGGACAACTTTTGCTGTTGTTGTTTGAGCCGTGGTCTTTGTGTGCGGCCCTAGCTGTCCTGGGGCTGTACATGTAAACTCAGAGATCCTCCTCCCCTTCCTCCTGGGCGCTGGGATTAGTGTTTGCTGCCACAACTGACCCAAAATAATTTGTTCTTTTTCTATGTTTCTTTGGAGATAGGGTTTCTCTGTGTAGCCCTGGCTGTCCTGGAACTCACTCTGTAGACCACAGTAGCCTCAAACTCGGAAATGCACCTGCCTCTGCCTCCCAAGCGGCTGGGATTAAAGGCGTGCGCCACCACCCTGCTCAAATAATATTTTAATGTAATAAAAGATTCTTTTCCTGGATGTCCTTTCAATTCTCACAATGACAATGCTTGAGGTATAGGCTTGGGTAATGGTTAACAAAAGCATGGTCTCTTTAATCCTCAACAGTCCAGTGAGGGCTGGAGATATAGTTTAATTGGTAGAGAGAATACTAGCCTAGCATACCTGAGCTCTCAGATTCTTTTCCTAGCAACAGAAAACAATCCTATCAGACACATCTTGTTTCCTCCTCGTACCCAAGGTCATCCCTCCACAAAAAACTGAAGTTATAAGGTATACTCCAGGCTCGTTTCCCAAAGTCGGCTTCTCCCTCTTTATCCAGCATGGAGGTGAAGAGCACAGTTCCAACTCCTCCCGGCTTTCCAAAAGTCCCAGCGCACAGGGGTCTAATAATGGAACTCTATGGCTTCACTCTCGGCCTGGGACAGGAGGAATGAAGATGCCTTTCCACAGGTGTGCGGACTGGTGTTCTCACTTCTTTAGCTAATGTTCTTTCTACTTCTATGTACCCTGTCCTCAAACCTGTGAGGGTGCAGGGGATGGGAATGGGAGACCCATTAGGGAAAAACAGGTTAGCACAGGGTCAGAGGCGCTCTGGTGATTGAGTGGAGATGGAGGAGGGAGGAGCAGCCCAGAGCCAGTCAGGGAAAGCCAAGCCCTCCAAAGCTGAGCTGAGCCTCTCTCCTAGGAGGCCACCAGCGTGGTACAAAGTGCAGGGTGCACCATGAGACCTGAGTCCTACACAGAGCTGCCTCCGCGTGGCACGCAGGCCGACCTTGAACAACCCTCACCTCTTCTGTTGACCCACCGGTACAATGCAGGATGAGGGATCACTTTGGGAATTCCCACTGTATCCCAGGTCTTCTTTTCTTCTTTCTAAAACTTCCTGAGAGAAGGGCTGCCTGGCCCAGACTCCCCCAGCGCGTGCTAAATCACAAAAGCCTGACAAGAAGCTGCTACCACTACAGTCTGCCCTCGCCCCAGGGCTCAAGACCTATCCCTCCCACTCACCTCAGCCGAGACCCTGGTCCCAAACAGGACAAAGAACCTGCCCAGCTAGGCATGGTAGTGCACGCCAGTGATATCTAGGAGGCCGAGGCAAGAGGATTTTGAGGTCGAATAACGTGTAGTGTGAACCTGTTTAAAAAACAAAACCCTACCCATACCTTTTCACCTCCCAGATTCTTTCTCAGCCTCCCCCTCAGGCCTACATCTCGGCAGCTCCGCCTCTAACCACTGAATTCCAGAGCCTACAGTCTCAGCTCCTCATTCCAGCCCCCTCCCTCGCCCCTGAGCTGAGCATGCAGTCAGCCCCATCGGCCTCTCACCGCACAGCCCCCGCAGCCGCGAGGTCCCCAGCACTGGGTCCCGGCTTCCTCAGCAGCCACTGTGCGGCGGCAGAGATGATGCACAACCGCGGAGCCATGTTGGACCGGAGTAGGTAGGAGGAAGGCCACGCCCCAGCCCAAGTGGCGGAGGCGGGACTAGAGAAAGCCACGCCCTCAGTCGGTAGTCTCTCTTTCAAACCCAGCCAGGCCGGAGTCCCCCCGAATCTACAAATGCACAATCCACATCCACTCGTCCGAGCTATGGAAGCTCAGCAGCTAACAGGCTCCTTTCCCTTGAGCAACCTTTTCCCCACTCTGTACCTCTGGATTCATCTCGATAAGTGCGGGAGTCAAATGTCCTGGACATTCTGTTTAGGGGTCTGTGTACCCCTGAAACTGAAACTGTATACAACCTATGTGCGCCTGGGAGTTTCCTTCCTACTTGTGCACTGAAACACTTGGCTAGGCAAGTGTTCTGACTGCGCAGTGCGTTCCTCTGGGTCAAGGCATCAACAATGTTTATCTCACCAAAAGAACAAACTCCAACGATTGTAGTTTTTTAAGGTTTTGTTTGTGCGTGTAAAGAAGTGTTCGTGTGTGCCTCTGGAGGCCAGAGTCCTCCAATATCCTAAAGCTGGAGCTTTAAGGGGGGTTTTGAGCCGCTCTAATGGGCGCTGGAATCCAAATTAAGGTCTCTCCAAGAGCAGTACAGGCTTTTAACAGCTGAACAATAACTTCACCTTTTTTTTTTCCTGGTTTTTCAAGACAGGGTTTCTCTGTGTTAGCTTGGCTGTCCTGGTCTCAATTTGTAGACTAGGCTGGCCCCAAACTCACTGATGCGCCTGCTTCTGCCTCCCTGAGTGCTGGGGTTAAAGCTGTGCGCCGCCACTGTCAGGGCAGCCGACACCGCCACCACTGCCGCCCAGCTTCACTTCAGCAATTTAAGACAGGTAGGCAAGGCTCTGAGCAAGTGGGATGCTTTCTCTCCGAAGCCTGAATGTGATGGTGATGCCAGCACTTCCGAGGCGGAGACGAGAGAGACTACATAATTTAAGGCAGAAAAAACTTTCTCTCCATAATCTATTCTCCATTCTATTCAGCCCACTCAGAGATGGAGAGCCTGCTAGCCCCCAAGGCAACCCAAGGACAGAGACATACCAACTGAAAGAACGCCAACACATATAGAGCCTGTGTGCCTGGGATACAGGGACTTACAGAGGGCATAACTCACTGCCTGACTGCTTCAGACTGGCTCGCTTGGTCCCACCTAAGCTCTCTTGAGACTCCGAAGTTTGGCTAGCAAGTCCTATCTCTGCCTCTTGGCAACCAAGGCCTGATGGTGGTGACAACTATCCAATTACCGCTGACTGAAGCCTCCAGGCAGAGGTGAGAGCCACCCACGCCCCTCAGCTGGGCTAGCTGGCAAGAGAGCTCCTAGGATCCTCTTGTCTATGCTCCCCCAGCATTGGGTTAGGACAGCCCCCCCCTCCTGTGACGTGCTGGGAATCAAACCAAGGTCTTTCGGCTTACACTAACTGAGCTCTCCCCAACCCAAGAATTTAGATTTAAACTATGTAGTAGTTTGAAAGAGAGTGACCATCTTAGGCTCATATGTTTGAATTCTTGATCTCCAGTTGGTGGAACTATCTGGGAAGGATTAGGTGTGGCCTTGTTGGGGGGAAGCCCAGGCCACTGCAACTCAGGAAAAACCCAGCTTAGATGGAGGATTACCAAATGGAGACATTGCTGTCGTCATCTGCCCTTCAAGAGGCTGAGCAGGGCAGTGGTGGCCCACACCTTTGATCCCAGCCCTTGGGAGGCAGATGCAGGAGGATCTCTGCATTCCGTGGCCAGCCTGGTCTACAAAGGGAGTTGCAGTACAGCTGGGCTGTTACACAGAGAAACCCTGTCTCAAAGAAAGAAAGTTATTTATGTCTTTAATGTGAAATCTTGGGGATGAATAAGAAAAGAAGGGTTGTGGCTTAATAGTGATGTGTTTGTGTGTCAGGTTGACAAGGGGTCAGTTGCACTGGGTGAATTTGTGTGTCAACTTGACACAAGTTAGTCATTAGAGAGAAAAGATCCTCAGTTGAGAAAATGCCTCCACAGAGCCAGATGTAAGGCATTTTCTCAATTACTGATGGATGTGGGAGGGCCCAGCCCACTGTGGGGGGTACCATCCCTGACTGGTGGTCCTGGGTTCTGTAAAAATGCAGCTAAGCAAGCCATGGAGAACAAACCAATAAGCAGGCTTGTTTATCTCCAATTAACTCTCTGAGGCACCTGGCTCTGCCTCCCAGTGATGGGATTAAAAGGGCATGCCATGACCACCCGGTACACAAATAACTTTAAATGTCCCACTGTCTGTACCAATTGAAACACATTCAAATTTCCATCTCTTTAAAATACCCAATCTCTCCAAAAATCCAAAATCTCTCTTAAAAGTTGAAGCTCTTCCAGCTGTGGGCACCTGTAAAAAATCAAAATTAAATTAAATACCTCTTCAAGAGGAAAGAACCAGGATACAGTCACAATCTGAACCAAGGAAAACTAAATTCCAACAGTATAGTTAACTCAATGTCCAATCCCTCCGATCCACACATGATCTTCTGGGTTCCCCCAAAGGGCTTGGGTCACTCTCCAGCCCCACCCTCTGTCACACACACACACCTTGTCTTCCAGGCTCTGGCTGACTCCACTCCATTGCTGCTGCTGGTTTTAGTGATTATTCCAAAACAATGGGGTTGGTCGTCTGCTGCCAATAGCCTCTCATAGGCATTTCTGGTGCCGAGCCTTCTCTGCATGATCCCTTCAGTCCTGGACCTTCAACGGACACTGAGGCTGCACCTTCACCCATGGCCTCTTCTGGCCTCTCATGGTACCAAGCCTCAGCTGCTCTCCATGACCTTCTCATGCCTTCAAAACCAGTACCATCTGGGTGATTCTTACACATTACCAAGTCTGTCTGCCAGCACAAGGTACAACCTTGGCCGCCAGTGGAACACAGCTTCTCTGTACTCCCAGGAAACACTTTCCAGACTTCGCCTCAGTGATGCTGGTCTCTTCTTAATCACCTCCAATTTCTCAGCTCCAGCTAACCAGCATCAAATTTCCCAGGAACATAAAGGTTTCACTTCAGTAGTTCTGGTAACTTGTTAATCACAGCTGACGATTCAGGCCCAGCTAACCAGAACCACAGAATCTTAAATCAGAATAGCAAATGGCCTTGATAGAATCTTTAGTCTCGCCTCTGAAGCTTCACCAGCCAGGCCTCCATCTTCTGCGTTGCTCTCAACATTCTCATCTTCCAAGCTCCTACAGAACATCCCACAGAGGTCTCAACACTCAATGGCTTTTCTAGCCCAAAGTTCCAAAGCCCTTCCATAATCCTCCCCAAAACATGGTCAGGTCCATCACAGCAGTACCCCACTTCTGGTACCAACTTGTCTTAGTCAGGGTTTGACAAAACAGACAAAACACCATGGCCAAAAAGTAAGGTGGGGAGGAAAGGGTTTATCTGGCTTATTCTCCCAGATCATAATCTATTATTGGAGGAGGGCAGAACAGAACTCAAGCAGGACTGGAAACTGGAGGCAGAAACTTATGCAGAGGCCTTGGAGGAGTGCTGCCTCACTTGCTCAGCCTGCTTTCTAACAGACCGGGGACCATCAACACAGGATGGCACCGCCCACCATGGTCTGGGCCCTCCCCCACTGACCACTAACTGAGAAAGTGCCTTACAGCTGACCTCATGGAGGCATTTCTCATCTGTGGTTCCTTGTTCTATGATGACTCCAACTTGTGTTAAGTTGACACAAAACCAGCCAGTAAGCCCGCACAACAGAGCAAGTTCCTCTTCTACATAGAGAAACTCTAGAAAAAGAAAAGAGGGGGAGAGAGAAAAGAGAGAGAGGAGAGAGAGAGAATCCAGAGACTAGAGAGCTGTTCAACTCTTGCAGAGGACCTAGGATCCAATTTCTTGCACCCATATCCAGCAGTTCACAACAGTTGTAACTCTAGTTTCAGGGGATCTGACCTTTCCTGACCTCCATGAAACTAGCACACACCTGTAATGCACTAAACTCATGCAAGCACACACACACATACAGAGAGAGAGAAGGAGAGAGAGAAATCCCAATCTCTCTGTCTCTTAACTTTATTTCTTTGAGACAAGATCTCACTAAGTTGATCAGGCTGGCTTTGAACTTGCAAGTCTAGTGTCTAAACCTCACAAATGCCTGGAATGACAGACCTACACAAGTAGTTCCGTTGTCATTTTTAGATTGCTCACACCTTTGACATCTATATAAATCTATATAAATAGTATCTATACTACATTGGAAACAATGACAAGAAAAAGGTCTGTATATGTTCAGCACACATGTATTTCTTTCCCAAATATTTCCAACCCACACTAAGTTGAACACACAGCTGCAGAGCCCGTGAATATGAAAGGCTAACTAACTATGGAGGAACTTCTAGGAAGAAAGTGCAATCCAATCACAAAATAATCAGGAGGTAGATGACCAGCAGCACTTTTTTATTCACTATAAGGATCGTTTTTGAACAAAAAATTGAAATGTGTTGTCTTGGTGACCTTTGACTATGTAACCAATAGAGGCTCTTGAGAATCAAGCCACAAAAATAAGGTGCATTGACAGAAGGTGACAGGAGGTGCTGGAGGGGCTGGAGAGATGGCCCAGTGGTTAAGAGCACTGACAGCTCTTTCCAGAGGACCCAGCTTCAACTCTCAGCACCCACTAAGAAGCAGAAGCAGATGGATCTCTGTGAATTAGAGGCCAGCCTGGTCTACAAAGACAGGACAGCCAAAGCTACACAGAGAAACCCTGCCAAGAAACAAACAAACAAAACAGACAGAAGGTGCTGGCTCTGGTGGCCTAAGGTAACAACCTCACCAAACCCCAGGATTTCATTTCAGTTAGTTTAGTTTTGTTTTATGAAACAAGATCCCACTCTGCAGCCCAGATTGGCTTGGAACTCACTTTGTAGCCAGGCTGGCTTTGGACTTACAGTAATCCTCTTGTCTCCCTCTCCCAAGTAGCGGTATTACAGCGTGAGCCACCACACTTGGCATGAAGCCTGAGGTTTATGAATGCCTCAGTCTTAAGGGTTGACCTGCAGCTTTTCTTATTGACCTTTGCCTGCCTGCCCTTTCTTTCTTTCTTCCATCCTTCTTTCCTTCATTTATTTAAAAAAAATTTTTGTATTTCTATTTTTTTTTTCCTCAAGACAGAATTTCACTATGTAGCTCTGGCTGTCCTGAAACTCACTGTGTAGATCAGGCTGGCCTCAAACTCACAAAGATCCATTTGCCTCTGCCTCCCATATGCTGGGATCAAATGTGTGCACCACTATGGCATGATCTTTGCATTTCTGAAATATTTTTCCACCTTCCTTAGCCTAAACCGGGGCTGGTCAGGAAGGTGGAACAGGTTGGCTCTGAGACTCTTGACGAGGAGAGATGGAAGGCAGGCCTACTCCCTGCTCCATGCAATGTTTTGAGTGTTTGTCCACCAGATTTTCATGTGTTGAAAGCCTAGTCCTTAAAGTTACACATTAATGGCAATTGGAACTTTTGGAAGATGATGGGGTCGCAAGGATGCTGACCTCATGAATAGTTAATCAATTCATAGATTGACAGACTAGTGGGCTATTGAGGAAGTGGGTTAGTAGTCAAGACATTGGCTTTATTGGAAGACTAAGGTGCAGCTCAGTGTTACAACATGTATGAAGTCCCCAGAAACATAAAACAAGTTTGGCTGTCTTGGTTTCCTCTTGCTGTATGTTGTTCTGTGTCAACTCATGACTCTGAGGAGTCCTGCCTAGCAAGAAAGACCTCTCAGAGGTAGCCCCTCAGCCTCAAACTTCCCAATTTTGAGAAATATATGAAATATGTTTCTTTGCTTTTCAATTACTCATCTTCCTGCTTGTTTGTTTGTTTCCAGACAGGGGTTTCTCTGTGTACCGTTGATTGTCCTGGACTCACTTTGTAGACCAGGCTGGCCTTGAACTCACAGAGATCTCCTGCCTTCCTGACTGCTGGGATTATAGGCATGTGCCGCCACGCCCACCTCACCTTCAATTACTTTGTTCTAGCATGAACAGCAGACTCATATGCGGCAGCGAACTAGAGTGGTAATCTCAAATCCCTACCTCTACCCTCATTAGAACAAACAATACAATCCAGTTAACACTGGAATGTCTTAGTCTTAGCACAGGATGTCCCTTGTCCCAGGAACCAGCCCAGTCCTAAGAAAACTGAAAGGTGAAGTTACCTCAGTTATGACTTTGCTGTACAGATGTACAACCCCATCCCAGAATCGTCTCCTGGCTTCATGCCTGCTTGCTGAGCTGCTTTGTTACATGAAATGCAGGTAAGAGAAGAGCTGCTGTGGGCCTGCTCTTGCCCAATGACACTGCTTTCTGAGTAGCAAAATAATCGGGCTAAACAAACAAACAAAACAAACAAAAAACCACGGGGCCGGAGAGATGGCTCAGAGGTTAAGAATCTTCTTCCAAAGGTTCTGAGTTCAATTCCAGCAACCACATGGTGGCTCACAACCATCTGTAGTGAGATCTGGTGCCCTCTTCTGGTGTGCAGAAACACTACCAGGCAGAACATTATATAAGTAATAAATAAATACATTCTTTAAAAAAAAGCAAAAGCAAAAAAAAAAAATCCACAAGTAAAATTTACATAATTTCCAATGATTGTGGAATAAATGATCCCAAATCCTATCTTCAAACACTGATGTCTTTTTTTGGTTTTCAAGAATGGGTTTCTCTGTGTACCCATGGCTGCCCTGGAACTTGCTGTGTAGACCAGGCCTCAAACTCAAAGAGATCTGCCTGCCTCTGCCTCCCCCTTGCTGGGATTAAAGGCCTTCCTTACCACTGCCCAGGTTCTTGTTGTTTATTGTATGAGTGCTCTGTCTGCATGTACACCTGCACGCCAGAAGAGGGCAGCAGATCCCTTCACAGATGGCCTTGAGCCACCATTGTGGTTGGGAATTGAACGCAGGACCTCTGGAAGAGCAGACAGTGTTCTTAACTGCTGAGCCATCTCTCCAGACCCAAACACTGATTATTTCTAAGGGCCCCGTGGGAGCAGAATTCCAAAGACAGGGTTAATGAGGGTGGTGCTGGCTTAGGGATGCCTAAAAGGTTGCAGTCAGGATATTCGCTCGGGCTCTGGTCACTGGAAGAACTAACTGAGGCTGGAGAGTGCCCATCCATGGTGAGTCATATAATTTAATGCTAGTTCATGGCAAGTTCTTTCTCTAGCAAGCTGTTTGGGGTTTCTTTCACAGTAACTGGCTTCCTCCAGACCAGCAGATCAAAGAAAGAGTAACTGCTACCTTCAAGGACTTAGAAGTAGGTCGCACCCTGTCATTTCTGCCCATCTGATTGGTTGTACATTAGGCCTGATCAGTCAGAAGTGGGCTATAGAGGACTGTGCATACCAGCTTGGCTGTAATCCCAGTTACAAGGTGGCTGAATTGTGAGGGTCTCAAATGTGCAGGACGTCTGAACCACAGAGTGAGTTTGAGGCTGGCCTGTGCAACTTGGTGAGACCATATCCCAAACTAAAAAGTTAAAATAGGGTTGAGGCTCTGACTTGTCAGTAGAACACTTGCCTAGGATATGAAGACACTAGGTTCAATTCCTAGTACCAAGTGTGTGCATGCCAACATCCAAGAAGGCCAAAGGCATATTGGAAGCTGGTTACTACAATTACGTCTTGCAGGAAGTTCAACTTACTGATTTGGTTGGACTCTATTTCTCAAGCTCAGCCTACTCTGCTCCCAGCTCCCTTTTCAGTCCTGAAGGTAGAACCTACAGCAACTAGAATGCTAAGCAAGAACTTTACCCCCAGTCTCCCAACCTGTCTTCTACAAGCAAGCTTCCCCAGGGTCTCAAATTCCTCCTATCTCATGCCCTTTCCATCTACCTTCCCATAACCCCTTGCTCTCTGAGGTCCCTTCCTGCCCACCCCTAAATCTGGGGCATCTTTCTCTGCCGAGTGTGTCTCCCAACCCTTCCTTCTTCCTATGCAGGAGACAGCCCCATGCTCTCAGCTTCCCTCCCCCCTTCCTCCCCTTCTTCATCTCTCTTCATTCCCTCGTCCTCTCTTCATTTCTTTCCAAAACCACCCTCTTAGAATCCACCTTCATAACTCTTTGCCAAGGCCTGCTGTCCACTCATGGAATGAAATGAGAGGAGCCGGGGACAGAGACAGATGAGAAACCCTGGGCAGAGAGGAGCAGGCAGGCTCATAAGTGTAAAATATGGACAAACCTGCCACCATCTATTCCCTGGGACAAATAGATCATCACCGAATAGGCTGCAGAAGAGCAAAGAGACAAATTACCCAGCTGTGGCACTGTCACCTGCTCCTTATTGATGGGCTTTAATGCTCAGGCCCAACTGCTCTCAGAGAACTGTATCCTGCATCTCCTAGGGGACCCCAAACAGGAGAGACAGTGACTAAAAAGCTTTATGCCTCTCCTGGGGCATGAGCCACAAGACTAAGTCCCGGCCCTTTGGTACTAGACATCATATGCAGATAAGAATGGCGAGCGTTGACACGGTACTACATAAGCATCTTAATAAAATCCATTTTGTGTGTAAGTGATAAGCAATACAAATGCTCTGCCAAACTTACCAGGCATTGAACAATTTCAAAGCTGCTGACACGGAATGACTTATAATTATGCTTACAAAACATTGCCACAAGGTGGCACCACTGTAGCCTGGAAATCCATGGTAACATCTTGTCTCTCCTGAGTTTGTTGGCCTTAGTTTCTGAGACTGTAGCAACTGCTTTTTTGTGACTATTGAGCTGTCTTTCGGCCACTCACTTTGTATAAACTGCTTTAAAGAGCGATAGTATCGTATGAGGGCGAGCAGAGTAGGTACTGGGTATGATAAAGCAAGTTAGATAAAGATGGAGCGACCCGTGAGACCCAAGGTGCTGTTTATCCAGCCTGTGTTCACAGCGGTACCGCTGCAGAGGCACACAGCCCCGCCACAGGCGACGCCGCGGTAGGCGCTCGAGTAGGCTTGCGAGCGATGCGCGTGCCGCTTGCTCTGCCTTTGCATTCATTTCTATAGAGGGAGACGGCCTTGAAACGCAAAGTTTTAAACCGTGAAGTGTACGGGGAGCATCCTTGTTTAATGTGCTTTCCCCAGCCCTCCCCAGCGATCCTGCCGTGAAAATGGCTGCCGAAGCTTATTTCTAGGGAGGCTCAGTCATCCGGGCTGAGTTACATCCCTACGGAAGAGATACAACCCCGGAACCATGAAGTGTGAAGTGTGGCCTGATTCGGAAAGTTGTATTTTAAAATGTTTAATTTGTGTGTGTGTGTGTGTGTGTGTGTGTGTGTGTGTGTGTGAGAGAGAGAGAGAGAGAGAGAGAGAGAGAGAGAGAGAGAGAGAGAGAGAGAGAGAGAGAGAGAGAGAGAGAGAGACGTGTGCTGTGGCATGCATTTGGAGGTGAGAGGGCAAATTTCATCAGCCGGTTCTCCCCTTCTACCATAGGTTTTGAGGATCAAGCTCAGGTTGTCAGATTTTCCTGTCAAGCACCTTTGCCTACCAGGCCATCACCCTCTCCTGTTTTGTTTGTTTGTTGTTTGAGCTTCGCTACTGTTTGTTTGGTTTGGATTGGTTTTTTTTGGTTTTTAAGACAGGGCTTCTCTGTGTAGCCCCCGCTGTCCTAGAACTCACTCTGTAAACCAGGCTAGCCTCCTCTCAAACTCAGCGATTCTCCTGCCTCTCTATCCAAAGTGCTGGGATTAAAGGTGTATACCAACACTACCTATCTTGATTTGGATTTTCTTGAGACATGGTCTTGCCATGTGGCCCAGACTGGCCTCAAACTTAAATCCTCCTGCCTCTACCTCCTGAGTGTTGTGGTTATAATCTTGTACCACCATGCTTGGAGGCTGCATTCAGGGTCTTCTTTTTTTGTTGTTGTTTTTTGGTTTGGTTTTTTTTGAGCTAGGGTTTCTCTGTGTAGCCTTGGCTGTCCAGGCTGGCTTCAAACTCATGGAGATCCTCCTGCTTCTGCCTCCAGAGTGCCGGGACTAAAGATGTGCACCACTACCACGACCACCCTGTCCAATTTAGGGTCTTTAGGTATTTGACCCAAGTTTGAGGTCAGGCTGCCTAGGTTACGTGGTGAGTTCCCAAACAGCCTTGGCTACCGAGTGAAACCTTCGCTCTGAAAAAAAAAGTGTTGGGAGGCTGGAGAGATGGCTCAGCAGTTAAGAGTTGATACTGCTCTTGCACGTCCTGAAACTCCAGCTCCAGGAATCCTGACACCACCGGCTTCCATGGCACCCATGCTTACTTGCATAGACACAGATGTGTTCACTTATTAAAAGTTTTTTTAAGGCAATCAAATGCAAATTAGGTCATTAGAATGAGCCATGTGGCAGTTTCAATCAGAATGGCCCCCATAGGATCCTATGTTTGAATACTTGCTCCCCAGTTGGTGGAATTGTTCAGGAAGGATTAGGAGTTGCGGTCTTGCCAGGTAGTGATCCTGAGAGGGCCTGGTTAAATAAGCCTGACCAACTCCATGACAGGCCTCATTTTCTTGCTAGACAGAACAGGTCTAAGAGTTACAGGAAAAACCGCAAAAGGGGGCAACCGATCAGAAACAGCCAAGCCATCTGGTCAGGGGAGGACAGGGTTGCTTAAGTATGGGTCTGAAAGCCCCTAAATCCTAACCAGAGTCAGGAAGCCTCCGTGGGCATCAGTCAGTCCCGATTGAGGTTACAGAGCCACAGTAGGAATTTCCCTTTCTGGCTTTAAAAGAAACCCTTGAGCCCACCCCAGGGTCATGGCCATTTTGTCTGAGTAAACAACCCCAGCATGCTGGAATCTTCTGCAGAATAAACAATCTTTGTTTTTGCATACCATCTGAGTTTGGGGTCTTTCTTCAGCGATTCATAGACCTAACAATCCCAACACTTGTGAAGCAAAGCAGGAGGATCTCTGAGTTTAAGGCCAACAGTCAAGGTTACACAGAGAGGCCCTGTAACAAACAAACAATAACAAAAAGGAGTTGTGAGCCGGGCGTGGTGGTGCGTGCCTGTAATTCCAACCCTCCAGGAGGGAGAGGCAGGTGGATCACTGTGAGCCTGGTCTACAAAGTGAGGAGGTTTGCCACTCGGGTGGGCTTTGAAGTTTCAAAAGAATTAGGGCATTCCCAGGGTCTCTCTGCTTCCTGCTTGAGAATTAAGGGGTGAATTCTTACTACCACCATGCTCTGCCATCTTGGACTCTAAGCCTCTGAAACCATAAACCCAACTAAATGCTTTCTTTTTTATAAGTTGACTTGGTCATGGTGTTTTACTAAGGTGTCTTAATAAAAAGTGGGAATCTGCAGACTAGTGGAAAATGGTGTGAAGACATCTGAGACGAGGCTGCAGGAAGACTGCAGCCATGCTGCGGCCAATCCCTGTCTAGGGTTATCAGAAGATGGAAGGATGAGGTGGGGTTCTTTCCTTTGAAGGTGGCAGAAGTCTAGACTGACACCCTGGTGTGGGTCAGATTTACTCCCTGGGGGGGGGGCGGGGAGACAAGAAAATTCCTCTCAAACCTTTAATCCCAGCACTCAGGAGACAGAGGCAGGCGATCTCTGTGAATTTAAGGCCAGCTTGGTCTACAGATTGAGTACCAGGATAGCCAAGGCTACACAGAGAAACCCTGCCTTGAAAACAAAATGCAGGGGGTTGGAGGAAGAAAAAGAAAAAACCAAAGAAAGGAAAAAGGAAAAAGAAAATCCCTCTCTTCCTCCTCCCTCCCTCCTTCCTCTTGGGTTTGTATGGGTGTGTGAGAGAGTGCAAGCCTATCAGCATATGAGGCGCTCAGAAGGCAACCTTGGGCGTCAGCCCTTGCCTTCTACCTTGTCTGAGGCAGGGTTTCTTTGTTGTCTGCATCCACTATGCATCTCCCAAGCTTCTCAAACTTCTAGGGATTCTCCTGCCTTTGCCTCCATGTCCTACAGGAGGACTGGGATAACAGATCTGGGCACTACTGTTTGCCTGATTTCTATGTGGGTTTTGGGATTCAAACTCCAGTACTCATGCTATATAGCAAGTGTGTTACCCAGGGAGCCACTTCCCCTGCCTGAAACTTCTGTTTTTCTAGGTGACCCATTTTATAGTATGTTGGTACAAGTGGCCCTAGAAAAGGAATAAAATATCATTCCCCCCTTCCTCCCCCCCAAGTATCAACCTGGTGTGAATGTCTGTAATCCCAGGACTCAGGGAGCCTGGGGCAGAAAGAGCTCAAATCACAGGCCAGCCTATTGCAGAGAGACCCTGCCTTAAAAAACAAACAAGCTCTCTCTTTCCTGCCTTACCCAGAGAAAATCTCTGTAACCCCTCCCCTTCCCTTAATAAAATTTCCCACACGGGGAAAAACCAAAAGCCAAACCAAACAAACAAAAACAAAAAAAGTATTGTATCAATTTATGGAAGAAAGAAACAACAGTAAATTGCAAATTAGACAGTGGCTTCTCTAGACAGCATGCCATTCTTATGAAACTGTGGGCCCAGAGCCAGAACAGGGTAAGCTGAACAAAGGGATGACTCACTCTCCAGGTGAGCAGGGTAGAACAGGACAGGACAGGACAAGAGTTCCTTACAGCACTCAACTGCACACAGTTGAAAGCATACGACTTTTCATTTCTGAAACTTAACATTTACCATTTTCAGGTTACAGTTGAGGAAGGGACTACTATATTTTCAACAATGGTTCTCTCCCACGGGATCTTTCATATCAAATTTATTTTCTGCAGCTTGCTTTCTTTCAAACTCACTGCATCAGCAGGGTAGGGTGGTATAACTCTTTATTTAGTCCCAGCAACTTTGAGACAGAGGCAGGTAGATCTTTGTGAGCTGAGTTGAGTTCTAGACCAGGCAGGGTTACACAGTGAGATTCTATTTCAAACAAACCAAAAACTAACTTGGTGCCTCAGAGTGGCACTTAGGAAAGCATCCCCACCATGGCCAGGTACGTTTAATGGGTCAGGTCACTTCCCTGAGCCCAGAGTCCCTAGTAAGCAAGCACCTCTCTGATTATATGGCTTCTCTCTCTACCCCATCTGCAAAGCAATGTGATGCAGCTTATGGAACATCCAGAAGCCAAGTGTGTGCTCTTAGCTCTTTGGGAAGCTGAGGGAGGGGATATTGAAATCCAGCCCAGGATAAGCTATTTGTTTAGACTGTTTCCAAAAACCAAAACAAAATGCCAGAACATTAGAAAATAAAAATCAAAGCCACACTAAGAAACATTTTGCAATCCCAGCACTCACGGAGGCAGAGGCAGGTGAATCGCTGTGAGTTTGAGGCGAACCTGTCCAGGACAGCCAAGGCTGCACAGAGAAACCCTGTGTCAGGGTTAGGAATTTAGCTCAGTGGTAGAGTGCTTGCCTAGCAAGCCCCAGTTTTCCAAAGCCTTAGCTTTAGAAAAGAAGAAGACAAAGAAAAAGAAGAAGAAGAAGAAGAAGAAGAAGAAGAAGAAGAAGAAGAAGAAGAAGAAGAAGAAGAAGAAGAAACCGTGTGTCAAAAAACAAGAGAGAGATTTGTCAAATTGGCTGACTCTTAAAAAAAAAAAAGTCCTAAGGTCATAAATACAAGGGATGACTGTTGAACTATTATGGGCTATAGGAGAGGAAGCAGGAACAACTAAATGGTGCATCAGAATCTACATTGGATCCAGCAAAGAGACAGCAATGAAAAAACCGTTGACATAGCAACAAAGTCTTTAATGAGATGTAGTGTCTCAGAAGACTTGGATAGTTCAATTGATAAGGCCCCTGAATCTGAGATGCAGTGTATCAATGTTGTTGTTATTTTGTGGTGCTGGGAACTGAAGTTGGGAAATCTTATGCTAGGCAAGCACTGAGATTCACAAGAGAAAAACGAGTTCCAAAATGTTGAGCCAAATTTGAAGTAAGCTTTAATTAAATATTGTCCAGGATGATGGGCTCTGGCCAGAACCATTCTAGGGTGCTCAGGAAATGGTGACAAGTTACACTTTGCAGGGGCTTGTAAAGGTGAACCCAGAAGGCCACCACCGTTATTTCCCCTCACATCCAATCAGGCAAGCATATATCTTTACAGATTTATTGCCTGCGTATCTCCTGCCTACATCTAGCCAGAAGCAAGCGTGCATCCTGATGTATTTCCTGCCTGTGTACCTCCCACCCACATGTGATCAAGCATACCTGGTGCAGGTGGGTCAATCAAACAGGACAGATAGGAACTTATTCTTTTTTTTATTTTTATTTTATGTGCATTAATGTGAAGGTGTCAGATCCCTTGGAATTGGCATTACAGACAGTTGTGAGCTGCCATGTGGGTGCTGGGAATTGAACCCAGGGCCTTTGGAAGAGCACTTAACCACTGAGCCATCTCTCTAGCCCAGGGAACTTATTCTTAACTGTCTTAAATACAAACAGAACCCTTAACCTGCAAGGTGTATTTTTCCTGTTTTGGACTCCCATTGACTTGCAAGATGTATTGTTCCTGTTCCTGTTTTGGTCTCACTTGATCTACACACCAGCCATCCAACTTTCTTTCCTTTCCTTCTTTCTCCTTCCTTGCTTCCTGCCTCCTTCCTTCCTTCTTTCCACATCTTGCTTCCCAGGCTACCCCTGAACGCATGATCTTTGCCCACTCCTTCCAAATGCCCATTCATAGATGTCTGCCACTGTGACAAACAGCTCTTGGGTTTGTTGTTTGTTTTCAGAGCGGGGGGCTGGTACCTCATTATGTTGCCAGGCTGTAATGTGGAGGTGTTCTGTCTCATTACTGATTATCATGTGTATTTGACCTGCTCTAGGCTGACATGGTTTGTCCTGGGTTCATTCAACCCCTCCTTAGGCAATATGGATTCCCCTCCTTGTATATACCACAGTTGCCCCGTGCATTATTTCTTAGTTTGCTTTTTGTTGCTATGATAGAGAATTGGCCAAAACCAACCTGGGGAGGAAAGTGTTTATTTCATCTTACAAGCTACAGTCCATCACAAAGGGAAACCAGAACAGAAGCTCAAAGCAGAAACTGAATCAGAGACCAGAAAAGAACGTTGATTACTGGCTTGCTCAGTTTGCTTTCTTACATAACCCAGGACCACCTGCCTCAGAGTGGACCACCTACAGTGGACTGTGCCCTCCTTGAATCAAACATTAATCAGGAAAATGCCCTATAGACTTGCTGACAGGCCAGGAGGATGCAGACAATTCTTGCATTGAGCTTTCTTCTCAGTTGGTTTTATGATGTGTCGACAAAGAGTAACAAATACCACTATAGTCCTCAACTCCTGGGCTCAAACAATCTTTCCACATTCTCCTGTCTGTCTGTTTTCCCAGCTACCTCTCTGGGGGTTGGACCCAGCCCATCCTGCATGTTAAGCAAGCACTTCATCTTCTCAGCCCAAGTCACACATTCCTACTATGTTCCCCATGCTCTCACACTCCTGCAGTCAAGCTGTCTTCCTGGATTGGCCTTTTTAATATTTGTGACCATAGGCATACACTGTTTGCCCAGCTCTCAAAAGGTGCATAACTTGTGATTCTGAACATTACATTGTGAGTAAGTAAGGTGTCAACATTAAGGCAAGTTGAACGAAGGCCCCAGGCAATGATGAAATCTAACATTAGTTTATTTATGTGTTTGTATGCTTATGTGTTGCATTATTTAGGCTCATGCTTCTTAAAATAAAAACATTTTATGGGCAGTGGTGGTACACACCTTTAATCCCAGAACTCGGGAGGCAGAGGCAGGCAGATCTCTGAGTCTGAGGCCGGCCTGGTCTACAGAATGAGTTCCAGGACAGCCAGGGCTACACAGAGAAACCCTGTCTTGACCAAAAAAAAAATATTTCTTTTTATCTTACATATCTAAGTGGTTAGCCTGCATGTATGTAAGCGTACCACATGAGTGCTTGGTGTATGTTCAGAGGCCAGAAGATGAGGGTGGCAGCTCTGCAGTAACTGCAGTTACAGACAGGTGTAAACTGCCGTGTGGGTGCTGGAAACGGAACCCAGTCTTCCGGAAAAGGAGCCAGTGCTCATCCTCTGAGCCAGTTATTCAGCCCCTAACATTAATTTAAATGTAAAAAAAAATCTGGGTTGTTTCATAAAGAGGAACTTTGTGGCTGAGTGTGGTGGAGCACACCTTTAATCCCAGCACTTGAGAGGCAGAGGCAGAAGGATCTCTGTGAGTTCCAGGCCAGCCTGGTCCACAGAGCAAGTTCCAGGACAGCCAAGGCTACACAGAGAAACACTGTCTCAGAAACAAGACAATAACAAAAATAAGAACCACTTACTTATTAATATAGTATAAAGTATTAACCTAAGAAAAACAAAGGGTTGGAGAGTAGGGCTTACCCAGCATGCACAAGAACCTGGATTCTGTAACCTAGATTCGGTCACCTGGATTCTGTCACCTAGGCCACAAAAAAACTGGGTCTGTTGGTACATGTCCAAGGTCTCAGGACTTAAGAGGCAGAGGCAGGAAGATCAGTTCAAGATCGTCCTCAGCTGGTTTGAGACCAGCCTAAGTTATATGTCTTAATGAAATAAAAATAAAACACCCCAAAACAGGCTTCTTGCCTCCCAGACATGGTTTCTCTGTGTAGCCCTGGCTGACCTTGAACTCACTCTGTAGACCAGGCTGGTGTTGACTCACAGAGATCCTGCTTCTGCCCCTTGAGTTCTGGGATTAAAGGCACATGTCACTATTGCCCTGTCCAGAAAGTCTTAAAACAAGACATCTATAAATTTAGAAATAGAACTGGCACAATGAATAAATAGTAAATGGGTAAGGGAAAACCATCAAAAATTAATGAGGGCAGAAAGAATAGAAATAAGAGAAAGCCTGGTGGGATTGCCAGGGGTCCCCAGTTTCCTAATAGCAAATTCCAGAAAGAAAACATGATTACCTACATGAGTCCTGTGTAGCCCTTAAAAATACATCATAGAATATTTAATGATATGAAAGTACATTCATGACATTTAAAATGTTTTTTTTAACTTGTTGGTTTTGGAGTTTTGTTAGTTTGTTTTGAGACAAGGTTTCTTTGTGTAGTCCTGGCTGTCCTGGAACTTACTATGCAGACCAGGCTGACCTCAAACTCACAGAGATCCACTTGTCTCTGCTTCCCAAGTGCTGGGATTAAAGGCATGCGCCTGCCCAGCTGGTTTTGGGTTTTTTGAGACAGAGTCTTACTACATAGCTCTGACTGGTCTATTACCTGCTATGGAGACCAAGCTGTCTCTGATTCGTGTGACAACTCATGTTTTGGCCTCCCAGATGCTGAGATTACAGACATATGGAACCACAGACACCTCACTACATGTTACTGAATAGAAAATCAGCAAGTCACAAAACAGTAAATAGCACAGGAATGCCATAGACCGGTGGATTATACATGTTAAAATCTGTTCTGCTTTCAAGTTCCTGTTGCTATGTAGCAAGTTTCTACACATCCCGTGACTTAAAAATAACCCGTGTTTATTATCATCCAGCACACCTGGGTTCAGTTTAGCGGAATTCTACTCAGGGTTTCGCAAAGGCTGCAGGCGATGTGTCGGCGACACCCCAGCTCTCACCTGCAGCTCAGGGCTTTCCCTGGAGCTCGCTCAGATTGTTGATGAAAGGACAATGCAGGACAGAGGGCCTGTTTCCTTCAGCTACTGGCTGAGGGTCATTCCCAGGTCCTTGAGGCCACCCAGAATTCCTTGCTCTGTGCCCCTACCCAGGTAGTCCAAAACTTAAATATTTGCTTTCTTCCCAACCAGCAGGAGTATGTTATTCTGGCTTCTTTTGTCTTCTACTTCTAGATCCCCTTAAGAGTTAGCTCAGGGGGGCTGAAGGGATGGCTCAGTGACTAAGAATGCTTCCTACTGTGGCACAGGACCCAGGTTCAGTTCCCAGTACCCACACGGAGGTGTTGAGAACAAGCTAAAGAAACTTACTTTAAGTACTACTATTTTTTCAGACTCCATTTAATCATAGGGAGAACTAAGTTCAAAGTCCCAGGCACTAGGGAAGCTGGGGACTTCCCAATAGCTGAACAGCTTCTGTTGTAAGGAGACAGTTGTTTGAATCCAGATATCTCAAGGACAACTCCTCCATCTTGCTACCAGAGTCAAAGTTCATGTTCCCAGGCCCAGGAACCTACTCCTATCCTCATTGATGGTAACTCCCTTGCTCAGCCCCTTATGTTAAGTATGATTGGACAATGGTAGAGCCCACCCTGCTCCCCTTCACTTTATGGTTTCATCCTTTACATATTCGGTACAATGTCCCTTTGTCATAAAAAGAACCACAAGAGAATCCTGCCAAATTCATAGGGTTTGTTCCAACCTAAAGTTGTCTGTTATCAAAGGCCATGAACCATTGGAGGCCATTTTAGAATGAGATAGTTTTCTGTTTTTTGGCCTTTTTTTCTTTTTAACATTTATTTATTTGTTTATTGATTGATTGATTGATGGTCATGGCGGCACACACCTGTGATCCCAGCACTCAGAAGGAGAGGCAGGTGGATCTCTGTGTGTTCAAGGCCAGCCTGGTCTACAAAGTGAGTCCAAAGCTACATAAAGAAACCCTGTCTCGAACACCCCCACCCCAAAATTATTTATTTATTTATTTATTTATTTATTTATTTATTTATTTATTTATTTATTTGTGTGAGTGCCTGTGCCTGAGTGTGCCATGGCACACCTTCGGAGGTCAGAGGACAACTTTTGGGAATCAGTTTTCTCCTTCCACCATGCGGGCCCCAGGAGTGGAACTCAAGCTTGCCAGCAGGTGCCTTCATCCATTGAGCCATCTCACTGAGCCGCTTTTCCTTGTTATTTTGCCTCAGAGGCCAGCTTTAGGCTGTGCCTCCTGGCCTGGTCCTCTCCCTTTGAGCTACTCTCAGCTTCATCTCCACTCCCCCTTCTCTTCCCTTCTCTTCTCCTCCCCCAGCCCCTTCTTTCCTGAGGCAGGATCTCATATACACCAAGTCAGCCAGGAACCGTGACCTTGAACTTCTGCTGTTCCTCTGGAATGCTGGAATCACTGGCGCAGGTTTATTCTGTGCTGGGGACTGAACCCAGGGCTTCATGCATGCTAAAGAAGCCCTGTGCCACAGCCTCACTTCCTTTTCTCCCTGCGTAACCCTGGCTGGCCTGGAGCTCACTCTGTAGACCAGGCTGGCCTCAAACTCCCAGAAATCCACCTGCCTCTGCCTCCCCATGTGGGACTGCCCTTCCCTTTAGAGATTCCTTTACATTTATTCTTTGACAATTCAGACATGTAAACACTGTATTTGCTCATATCCAGTTCCAGCTCTCACCCCCAGACTTCCCCATGGGCTCCCCTTCCCACTTCTTTTTTGAGGACTTTTTTTTTTTGGGTATGGTACAGGCTGGTGTCAGTTTCACCATGTAGCCCAGGCTGGTTTCAAAGTTGGTACCATCTTTAGTGTCTCAGTCTTTTGAGTGATAGAATTGCATGTACAAACCACCAAACCTGGTTTCCATTTTTAAAAGATGTATATAGATTACTGGTGAAATGATGTAAACCCCAACACGTCATTAAAGTCATCAAAAAAAAGAATCTGGCCACTAGAAATACAAGCAGTGGATCATGTCAGATTCATTACACGGTTGAGGATGACCCTGAGCTTGTGACTCTCCTGTTTTTATCCTCTGATTGCCAGCATCATAGACTTGCCCTACCACTGGCCCAGGACTTTGTGCATGCTAGGCAAGCATAATATTACCTGAGCTATATCACCAACCTCATAAAATTGATTCCTTTTTTGAGTTTCCACTGAAAGGATTCTCTGTGACCATCTGTCGGCTCAGTCTCATTATGTAGCCCTGGCTGGCGGGAAACTCATAAGGTCCACCTGCCTTGGCCTCCTGAGCACTGGAATGAAAAGTGTGTGCTACCACCACGCATGGCCTTATCTATTTTTCTAAAAGATGTTTTATTTTTTAATAAAAAAATTGTGTGTGTAGGTGTTTTGCTTGCGTGTATGTCTGTGTGCCTGGTGCCTGAGTTGGCGAGATAAGGCATTAGATCCTCTGGAAATGAAGTTATGGAAAGCTGTGAACCACTGTATAGGTGCTGGAAAGCAAGCCTGGGTTCTCTGGAAGAACAGCAGTGCTTTTTTTTGGGGGGGGGTTGTTTTGACAGGCCTCTCTATGTAGAACTCACAGTGTAGCTGGCCTGGCCTTGAGTTTACCAGAATCTCCCATCTCTACTTCTGAGTGCTGGGATTAAAGGCATGTGCTGTCATATTTGGTAAAGCCAGTGCTCTTAACTTATTTGCCCTCTCCACAGCTCCTGTTGTTTTTTTTTTGTTGTTGTTGTTTGTTTTTATCATCATCATAATTATCATTTTGGTTTTTTGAGACCGGTTTCTCTGTGTAGTCTAGGCTGTCCTGGAACTCACTCTGCAGACCAGGCTGGCCTCAAACTCTGACCTACCTACCTCTGCCTCTCGAGTGCTGGGATTAAAGTTTTCTGCCATCACTGTCCAGGTCATGTTTTATTTAAAAAATATTTTTTATTTTATGAGTGTTTTGCCTACATGTTTTTCTGCCGGCCACAGTTAGGTGCCTAAGAACAACAGTTACAGATGGTTGTGAGCCACCATGTAGGTGCTGGGAATTGACCCCAAGTCCTCTAGAAGACAAGCCAATGCTGTTAACTACCAAACCATCTTTCTAGTCACCTCACCCATTTTATTTTTAAATTATGTGCATGGGTATATGTGTGTGTTAGTGTGTTGCTACCTGCATGTGAGCGTGCATGTGCCTGAGGAGCCCAGCAGAGGGCATCAGATTCCCCTGGAGCCAGATTTGTAGGCTATTGTCAGCTACTCTACTTGGGTGCTGAAAATTGAATTCAGGGCCTGTGTAAGACACTAAATGCTCTTAATCATTGAGCCATTTCTCTAGCCCCCGTCATATCTATTTTCATTTCTGGCTCTCACTTTTGAGATTCAGAACTACCTGTCTTACTTGGACACCGTCCCAGGAACTTTAAATAGAGCATTTTGCAGATTAGCCTGGAGTCTAGCACCTAGGAAGTTTTCTATAAAAATGAACTATTACTGATCATAAACCTTATATTTTAGTTCCTGCTGCGTGATCTACTTCCTTCTGATGTTCCTCAGTGGGGTCTCCAAACCATTTATTTACTGGCAGCATCTTTGGTCCCGGGTTATTTGTTGTCTCGGCAGGAAGCCCAAGGAAGAAGCCAACTTGGTTCTCCCACCTGCAGGGAAGAACTGAAGCAATAAAAATGAAAATAATCCCATGCCAAGCCCACAGTACTCTGAAGGATCGCTGTGTTGGTGGCAGCCTCTCTGGTAGGTCCAGGCAAAATTACCAAGCCCTGGCTGGTGCTTCTCAGTCCTCCAGGGATCTGTTGTAGAAGAGTAAGACTTGTGCTACGGTACAGTTCTAGCAACAATGTCTAATACTACAGAATTCCAACCATGTTATTTATCTATTGCTTAAGCTTTCTGTGCACTCAAAAATAGGTCTCTTATAATATTGGCATACCTATAAATCCTTATACGTTGTTCTTGTTAGCCCCATTCCCAGTCCATATTTTTTGAAGCTGCAGCAGGAGAACCCAGAAGCCTTACCTAGTGTAGCACACTGGTAAAACCAGCAGTTCTGGGCTAGAGCTAGGTCCAATTTGTAGTTTTGTCTCTCAAGATCTGAGTCAAGTACAAGATGCTATTATGCTAGGCCTCAGTTTTGTCATTTTCAGAGTAAGGAAAATGCTAATAGAGCACTTAAGGAGTAAATTTGTAATAATAATAATAAGCATTTATGGAGTGTTTGTTGTTTACTTAAAATGCACTCAGTTATCTCTGTTATACCATGAGATTGAGTTAAAAACAGAATTTAAGCTGGGTAGGGAGTGGGGGTGGTGGGGTGGCATTCACCTTTGTTCTAGCACTCAGGAGGCAGAGGCTGAGGACCTCTGTGAATCTGTGGTTAGCCTGGTCTATATATGGAGTTCCTGAACAGCAAGGACTACATAAAGAGATCCTGGACCCCACCGCACAGAAACTAAACAAGGACAACAGAATAAAAACAAACCCTCCTCCACAAAACAGAAGGTAAGCCAGAGCTGTAGGGTGTGAATTTTTGTTTGTTTTGTTTTGTGTTTTCTGTAAGGAATAATTTATGAATAAATAAGGCTTACAACAGGTTTTATAGGAAAGAGGTTTATTAGGTGGATATGAAGAGAGGAAGAGGAGGGAGAACAGGACATGATGGGGGAAAGAGAGAGAGAAGGGGGGATGCCCCATAGAGAGAGAGAGACAAGGGAGGACAAGAAGGAAGAAGAGAGAGCAAGAGAGAGACCATGTGTTGGGTTGTCCCTTTAAGAGGTCAGGTAACCACTAACCATGACCCCCCCCCCCCCAGCCACCTGGCTAGGGGACACAAGATGACATCATAAGTTGCTAGGTAACCCAGAAGCAGGTTCTGTTTCAAAATACTAACATTTTCAACACAGGGTTTCTCTGTGTAGTCCTGGCTGTCCCGTCCTGAAACTCACTGTGTAGCCCAGGCTAGCCTCAAATTTATATAGATCCTCCTACCTCTGCCTCCCCAGTAGTAGGATTAAAGGTGTGTGCCAACACACATGGCCAGGCCTGTAGATTTAAGAGATTTGAGGCTGAGGCAGAGGGCATGCTTGAGTCCAGGGGTTCCAGGACATCCCAGATAACATAGGGAGATCGTGTCTCAACAAACAAACAAACAAACATAGGTTAGAAAGATGGCTCAGAGCTTAAGAGTAATTGCTGCTTTTGTAGAGGACCCAGGCTAACTTTCTCATACCCACTTCATGGCTAACAACTGCCTGAACTCCAGTTTCATTGGATCCGGAACCCTCTTCTGGCATAAGAGCCAGGTACACATGCAGCGCACATATATGCTGGAAAACATTTATTCGCATAAAGTGAAAATTGTGGGGGTTTGAATAAGAATGGCTCCCATTAGCTCTCATATTTGAATGCTTAGTCACCAGGGAGGGGTGCTCTCTGTAAGAATTAAAGGATTAGGAGGTGTGGCCTTGTTGGAGGAGATCTATTAGTGGGGGGTGGCCCGTCGTCCTCTCCCTTTCTAATGTTTCTCTTCAGGATATAGCTCTCGGCCACTGCCCCAGCACACGAAGACCACCACGCTCCCCACCATGATGATAATGGATTAAACTTCTGAAAAAAGAGCTTTCTTTCATAAGACGTGCTGTGGTCAGGACGTCTCTCGGCAGCAACAGTGACTGGAACATGTATCTTTAAAACAAACAAAAATCCTACAACTCCCCGGAAAGCTGAAGTTCTCCTAAACATGTCACAACACTTGGCGACATTCAGGTACAAGTGCTATCCATATGTAGTTTGGAAAAGCAAGCAAGCAAGCAAAAGCACTGAAGGCAAAATGAAAAGTACTGCTTTCGCTTCTCTTCCAAGGACAACTAGCCCAGTTTCAGAGGACTCAAACCAACATGCGTTACACACCTTCCTAAAGCTCTCCATGTGTATTAAACAAGCTTCAGCACTTCGAAACGTAAGCACAATCGCGACTCCTGTGGCGATTCCTTTTTCAAGTCTCTTAAAAAAAAAAAAAAAGCAGCAGCAGAAGCAGCTGAGGATCAGGCAGGCAAGTCGGGACAACGTAAGAGGCCTCGCAACGTACTCCTAAAGTCTGGGAAACAGGTCAGTACACGTAATCAAGCGCCAGGGGGGAGTTTTGGCCGGGTGTGCCAAACCGGCGGACGCTGCGGGCGAGCACTCCACAGGCGGTCTCTCGCCGGCCGCCTCAGCTTTCCCGGGAGCGGCGCCGCCGCGCCTCCTCAACCAGTCTTGCTAGAGTAGGCGTATCCCTTACGAACAAAAGCGTTCGGAGTGACCGCCGCTACAGCCACTCCACGCCGAGCGCAGACCCGCGCCCCTGGCCCAGTGCAACTTCCAATTGGTGGAATGGACCTAGAGGGGGCGGGACTGAGGGGAGACCCCGCCTCCCTCGGCGATCCAGCCAATCAGAGCGTCCGGGGAACGGTTAGGGTGCACCCGTGGCGTTCTGGGAGGCCCGAGGGCGGGGCGGGGACCCCGCGGGTCGCTGGGGTGGGGGTTGGTAGAGGACGCTCCTTGAGGGCGCGCGGAGCCGAGCCGGTGACAGACACGCACGCGCGCGGGAGCTCCCGGCTGCTGCGCGGCCCCGCGCCCCCCGTCGGCCGCCCGCGCCGCAGCCGTCTAGGGTTCCTGTCCGGGGGCGTCCCCGGGCGCCGGGCCGCACCCGCTCCCGCCGGCGTCGGACAGTGCCCCTTAACGCCCCTTTCCGTACCCGGGGCCGGGTCCTCGCGGCCCATGCCGGCCGCTGGGGACCCACGCAGCCTAGCTCCGTCTCGGGCCGGCCAGCCGGCCACCATGGTGGTCCTGAGGCCTGTGCGGCTCCTCCAGGGGGGCTAAGAGACCCCGAGCGCGTGCCCAGGGCTGAGGGGTCCCAGGCCGGTAGCCCCGCGCCATGGCCGGAGCCATCGCCTCCCGCATGAGCTTCAGCTCGCTCAAGAGGAAGCAGCCCAAGACCTTCACGGTGCGGATCGTCACCATGGACGCCGAGATGGAGTTCAACTGCGAGGTAACCGGCTGCCAGCCCCGACGGCTGTGAGCGGGAGCCGGGGAGTCCCTGCCTGTCCCGCCGGGGCGCGCGTCCCCCTCCGCCGGCTGCCCTCGCAGCGCTGACAGTCGAGGTGGAAGCTCGAGCGATTCTGTCGATATCATTTTCTGGAACCGGAAGGGGCTATCTAGGCCCAGATCACAAGTTAAAGCCATTTGCCCCCTTCCTCCCCCAGCCCGGTTTTTAAAAACTCGGGTCTCTCGGTTTTGGGCACTTCCTGATGGCTGTTTTCATTCATTTGCGATTGGAAAACACGGGCATCTTCAGTAGTAACGAACCGGTTTACAGTGTGTAGGACTCGAGCTAAAAACTCCAGGGAGTTTTTCACTAAGTGTCGCTATGCGCCCTGTGTCTTAAAAGTTACATCAAGTTTTATTGAAAGTTTGTACTTTTCTCTGTTCCAAACTTTAAAGTTTCTGGGAACAAGTATCTTACATTTACTTTCCGTAGTTTCAAACATGGTGATGATCGCTGTCAGTTGTTGAAGAGTGTGTGTGTGTGTGTGTGTGTGTTTGTGTGTTATCCAGGACCTTGTGCATGCTATGCAGGCACCCCATCACTGTCCTGAACATTTGCAAAGTGTCATTTACACATTTAACTAAAAAAAAACCAACCAACCAAAAACCTAAAATAACAACAACAAAAAAAACCCCAGTCAGATAGGTACCTGTGACACTGGAATCTACTTGATGTGGTTTTCTGGCTTATTGCTTCTAAAATCCTTGGAATCTCCAATGTATTAAATTTCTTTTTTGTGTGCTAATGAGTTGGCTGCTGTTGCCGGCTTATAGTAGGTTTTGGATGCGCCTGGTTGCCAGAAAGGCAGAGTTAGCATCCTTCAGGTTGCTGCTTCTCAATTCTTCTTCCAAGATGGGACAGAAGGTTAAATTGATCGCCAGTGATTTAATCAATAATTAAGCTTCCCTAAAGCCCTGAAAGGATGGGGGTTGGAGAGACTCCGTCTGAGTGTGAGCCCGAGGAATGGCTGTGCAAGCTCTGCACCCTTTCCCACACGCCTTACTTTACATGTTTGAAGACCTTGGAGTATCTTGTGCCTCTTGTAATACCTTTGGTTAAAAATAAAAATAGGTAAACATGAGTGGTCCGTACTGGTGAGTGCTGTGAGGTGCTTTACTAAATTATCTGAACCCACAGAGGGAGTTGTGGCAGAAGCATGTGATTGGCACTTGTATCTGTGAGATTTAGCATTCCAAGTAGAGTGTCAGAACTGAATTGCATTAAAGGCTACTTAACTGGTATGTAATGGCAGAAAGAATTGTTTG